>OY744550.1:58098054-58163054 GCA_963556195.1 Sepiola atlantica
AAAGTCATCAAATTTTATTCATTATTTTAAATCCTCTCATAACATTCTTCATCATGCAACTAACAATAAATCCATATCATTAATCCTCGAGTGGCTTTTAGCCTTGATGAGTGATGAATCATTAGTTAAAAAGAAATGTTTGCATTTGGTATCTTTAAGAGAACAAGTACAATCATCATATCAACGAGCTTGTGATAAACAAAATATCAAAGAGCATTTGTATCTGCTATCATGAAATGCAATCATAACAGAAGGCTTACAAAACAACAAAAGTAGCATTCGATAAAGAGATTGAGAAATTGCCATTGGATTTTATATATTTAGAATTGATTGGATACCGAAAACTATTTAATCCTGGTTCATGAGAAAAAGATAAAATTGTGAATGCCTCATGGAATTGGCTTCCCAGATGAGGATGTGAAAGACTTCTGTATTCAAAGCAGAGACTGGGCATGCGATTGTCAAAGATAATATAAAGATCAATGCATGTTATCGTATTTTACGGATGGGGGTGGGGGTGGAGGGCGTGATATTAGGTCTTGTAACTTCCTTTGACAAAGGGAGAGACAGAGCACACGGGAAATAGAGAGAATGGACGAGAAAGAGGACGAAAGAGAGAGAGAGAGAGAGAGAGAGAGAGAGAGAGAATGGACGAGATAAAGAAAATAAGAGAGGGAACGCACGAATAAGAGAATGGACGAGAGAGAGAGAGAAGAGACGAGAGAGAGAAAGAGAGAAGGGACGAGAGAGAGAGAAGGGACGAGAGAGAGAAAGAGAGAATGGACGAGAGAGAGAGAGAATAGACGAGAGAGAGAAAGAATTGACGAGAGAGAGAGAATGGACGAGAGAGAGAGAATGGACGAGAGAGAGAATGGACGAGAGAGAGAGAGAGAATGGACGAGAGAGAGAGAGAATGGACGAGAGAGAGAGAGAGAGAATGGACGAGAGAGAGAGAGAGAACGGACACAAGAGAGAGAGAATGGACGAGAGAGAGAGAGAGAGAGAGAACGGACACAAGAGAGAGAGAGAACGGACACAAGAGAGAGAGAGAACGGACACAAGAGAGAGAGAGAACGGACACAAGAGAGAGAGAGAGAGAGAGAGAGAACGGACACAAGAGAGAGAGAGAGAGAGAGAACGGACACAAGAGAGAGAGAGAGAGAGAACGGACACAAGAGAGAGAGAGAGAACGGACACAAGAGAGAACGGACACAAGAGAGAGAACGGACACAAGAGAGAGAGAGAGAGAGAGAGAGAACGGACACAAGAGAGAGAGAGAGAGAGAACGGACACAAGAGAGAGAGAGAGAGAACGGACACAAGAGAGAGAGAGAGAACGGACACAAGAGAGAGAGAGAACGGACACAAGAGAGAGAGAGAACGGACACAAGAGAGAGAGAACGGACACAAGAGAGAGAGAACGGACACAAGAGAGAGAGAACGGACACAAGAGAGAGAGAACGGACACAAGAGAGAGAGAGAACGGACACAAGAGAGAGAGAGAACGGACACAAGAGAGAGAGAGAACGGACACAAGAGAGAGAGAGAACGGACACAAGAGAGAGAGAGAACGGACACGAGAGAGAGAGAGAACGGACACAAGAGAGAGAGAGAGAACGGACACAAGAGAGAGAGAGAGAGAACGGACACAAGAGAGAGAGAGAGAGAACGGACACAAGAGAGAGAGAACAGACACAAGAGAGAGAGAGAACGGACACAAGAGAGAGAGAGAGAGAGAGAACGGACACAAGAGAGAGAGAACGGACACAAGAGAGTGAGAACGGACACAAGAGAGAGAGAACGGACACAAGAGAGAGAGAACGGACACAGGGGGGGGAGAGAGAGAACGGACACGGGGGGGGGAGAGAGAACTGACGCAGGGGGGGGGAGAGAGAACTGACACAGGGGGGGGGGAGAGAAAAAGAGAACAGACACAGGGGGGGGGAGAAAGAGAGAACAGACACAGGGGGGGGAGAAAGACAGAGAACGGGCACAGGGGGGAGAGAGAGAACGGACACAGGGGGGAGAGAGAGAGAACGGACACAGGGGGGAGAGAGAGAGAGAACGGACACAGGGGGGAGAGAGAGAGAACGGACACAGGGGGGAGAGAGAGAGAACGGACACAGGGGGGAGAGAGATAGAGAACGGACACAGGGGGGAGAGAGAGAGAGAGCGGACACAGGGGGGGGGGAGAGAGAGCGGACACCGGGGGGGGGGGGGAGAGAAAACGGACACAGGGGAGAGAGAGAGAGAGAGAGAACGGACACAGGAGAGAGAGAACGGACACATGAGAGAGAGAACGGACACATGAGAGAGAGAACGGACACATGAGAGAGAGAACGGACACATGAGAGAGAGAACGGACGAAAGAGAGAGAGAGAACGGACGAAAGAGAGAGAGAGAGAACGGACGAAAGAGAGAGAGAGAGAGAGAACGGACGAAAGAGAGAGAGAGAGAGAACGGACGAAAGAGAGAGAGAGAGAGAACGGACGAAAGAGAGAGAGAGAACGGACGAAAGAGAGAGAGAGAGAACGGACGAAAGAGAGAGAGAGAACGGACGAAAGAGAGAGAGAGAGAACGGACGAAAGAGAGAGAGAGAGAGAACGGACGAAAGAGAGAGAGAGAGAGAACGGACGAAAGAGAGAGAGAGAGAGAGAACGGACGAAAGAGAGAGAGAGAGAGAGAACGGACGAAAGAGAGAGAGAGAGAACGGACGAAAGAGAGAGAGAGAGAGAACGGACGAAAGAGAGAGAGAGAACGGACGAAAGAGAGAGAGAGAACGGACGAAAGAGAGAGAGAGAACGGACGAAAGAGAGAGAGAGAGAACGGACGAAAGAGAGAGAGAGAACGGACGAAAGAGAGAGAGAGAGAGAGAGAGGGAGAACGGATGAGAGAGAGATAGACAGAGAGAGAGACAGAGAGAGACAGAGAGAGAGACAGAGACAGAGAGAGAGAGAGAGACGGAGAGAGACAGAGAGGGGGGGAGAGAGAGCGGAAACGAGAGCAAAGCAAAGGGGGAACATGCAGCCAAGAGGAAGACAAAAAAAAAGCACATAAATAAAGAAAAGAAAAAAAGGAAAAAGAAAAGGAGAGAGAGAGAGAGATAGAGAGAGAGAGAGAGAGAGAGAGAGAGAGAGGAGGATACAAGGATTGGAACATGTCTTAAGAATGAAAGCTGATTAGATTGGAAAGGTTTTCCGACCAGATTAGAAAAAGGTTAATAGCGACTACAACACGAACTGTATACATTATGGAATTGTAAGATAAGAATGGAGTTTTACGGGGCCTTTTATCGTCAGTTAAGATCTTTGAAGTTGCCGGTTGATCTTATTTACAAAGGAACTCATTAGCAGGAGAAGTATGAAGAGTTATGATGTTAGGTAAAAAATAAAAGACTCACCGCGTTTATTCTGAGGTAAATCTATTATATGTGGGCGCAGGTGCGCGTGCGTGCATCCAAACGATTAAAACGGAGCAGCCACTACGGATCATATATTCAGTATCAGCTCGGACAGTAAACACATAATGTAAAATGCATTTGAGAACACGAGGGATCAAATTCGTGACGGGAAGTGCGTGTGTGTGGGGGGGGGGTCGGTTTTCCATTCAATAAATTTATTTCGATCATCGTTACACAATAATGTGTTTATTTTTAAATACAGAAAGAGAAAGAGAGAGAAAGAGAGAGAGAGAAAGAGAGAGAGAGAAAGAGAGAGAGAGAAAGAGAGAGAGAGAAAGAGAGAAAGAGAGAGAGAGAAAGAGATAGAGAGAAAGAGAGAAAGAGAGAGAGAGAAAGAGATAGAGATAGAGAGAGATAGAGAAAGAAAGAGAGAAAGAGATAGAGAGAGAGAAAGAGATAGAGAGAGAGAAAGAGATAGAGAGAGAGAGAGTAAGAGAGAGCAAGAGAGCGAGAGAGAGAGAGTAAGAGAGAGCAAGAGAGCGAGAGAGAGAGAGTAAGAGAGAGCAAGAGAGCGAGAGTAAGAGAGAGCAAGAGAGCGAGAGAGAGAGAGTAAGAGAGAGCAAGAGAGCGAGAGAGAAAGAGAGCGAGAGAGAAAGAGAGCGAGAGAGAAAGAGAGCGAGAGAGAGAGTAAGGGAGCGAGAGAGAGAGAGAGAGGGACGGGTTTAGATAGAGAGAGGAGTGGAAAAAGAGAGACGGAGAAAGAGAGTTAAAGGAGAGAAAGGGTGATGAACAGAGATGGAGAGAGAAAGAAACAGAGAGCAGGACAGACAGACAGACATACACTAAGTAAATCTTTACTGCTCAAAAGTTTTTCTAAACTTTAATGAAAAAATAAAATAAATTATACTTTTTCTCCAAACTGTCAATTCATTAAGCCTTAGGACCATTTCCGAAAATTAAAGAAACATTTATTTTTAAATCTTCGACACCAGGGCATTGCTGGCAATACTCTCTTATATCTTTGCAAAGGTGAGTTAATTTCCAATTCCTGGTACCATTGGATCCATTTTTAGTCAACTATATTTGACAATAGTGTATATTTGTGCAATCCATTTAAAATATTATTAGAGAAAATTCGGCATGTTCATGTTGCCTGTCCGTTTTTTCCATTGTCTTATTTCTTTCAGTGAGAAGAACATATTACCATTAAATATTTTACTCATCTATTGTTTCTTGTGCACTAAAGGTTTCAATTTTGACCAGATTTAACCTTAACCGTAACCCTAACCCAACGCCGTGTATTCCAGCTAGCATTATCGAAAGACATTTGGACTGCAATTTTCCTTAATTGATGGCATAATTTAATTTACATTTGTTAAAAGGTTGCAAAGATCAAACAGGTCTTGAGATGAGATTAAATCACCCCAGAGATTAGTTGCCAGTCGGATTAAGGATCCCCCGCAAACAAAATCAACAATAAGTCAGCTTTTGTTAGAAATGTCATCAATGGTGAACATTCAGATAACATTAAGCCGAAGAAATGAGAGTTAGGGTTACAGGGTTAGGGAAATGGGGGGAAATGACGAGAAAAAAACAAACACAAATTATGCTTACAAATGGTAAAGGCAACCTGGAAACAAATACGAAATAGGTTTTACAGGAATATTAGACCTCCAGGGGCATAGACGTTTCATCTTGTAAACGACCTGTAATCCGAAAAGGTCAAAGGTCGTCTAGATAAAACGCCATAAACGATCTCTCTCACTGGTCTGGTAGATAACATTATAATTTTGTGACGTAATCCATCGTGCACGGTTACACCCCCCCCCTCATCTGTTTAAATAGATGTCATCACATAGTTTGAGTAATATGAGTAATATGAGTAGTATGAGGAGTATGAGGAGTATGAGTAGTATGAGTAGTTTGAGTAGTATGAGGAGGGTGAGTAGTTTGAGTAGTATGAGTAATATGAGTAGTTTGAGTAGTCTGCGTAGTATGAGTAATATGAGTAGTTTGCGTAGTCTGCGTAGTATGAGGAGTATGAGTAATATGAGTAGTATGAGTAATATGAGTAGTATGAGGAGTATGAGGAGGTTGAGTAGTATGCGTAGTATGCGTAGTTTGAGTAGTCTGAGTAGTTTGAGTAGTTTGAGTAGTTTGAGTAGTCTGCGTAGTATGAGTAGTCTGCGTAGTCTGCGTAGTATGAGTAGTTTGAGTAGTCTGCGTAGTCTGAGTAGTATGAGTAGTTTGAGTACAGTCCTGGGTCGAAGGTGAAAAATATAAATATATATATTTATAAAGTAGTCACATATATAAATAGCACTGACGGCACACTCTGAAGATGCATTTCGGTGACTCATCAACTGCTTCGCGCATGCATGCAGAGAGTTTAGCATGAGCATCAGCCTAAAAAAGACTAATATCCTCGGCCAAGATGTAAGCAGTACCCCAAACATCACCATTGGCGACTACAGCCTCGAGGTTGTTGAAGACTTCACATACCTCGGCTCCACCATCTTCAGCAATCTCTCCCTGGATGCAGAACTCCACAAACGTATCGACAAGGCGGCAACAGTCATGGCTCGCTTGACGAAAAGAGTCTGGAAAAACAAGATGCTGACCACCAATACCAAGATGAAGGTGTACTGGTCTACAGCAGTGAATCTTGGGTCCTCTACTTCTGCTACGAGAACAGACTCAACACCTTCCACCTGCACAACCTCAGAAGAATCCTAGGAATCACCTGGCAGGACCACATCTCAAACAAGACCGTACTTGATCAGGCGGACATCCCGAGCATGTTTGCTCTGCTCACCCAACGACGACTCCGGTGGATTGGCAATGTCAGGCAAATGGACGATGGGAAGATCCCAAAGAATGTTGTTCTCTATGGCGAGCTTGCAACCGGCTCCAGACCAGCAGGAAGACCTGTCTTACGCTACGAGGATGTCTGCAAGCGAGACATGAGAGCAGGTGGCATCGACCCAACAGGCTGGGAGTCCGTAGCTGAAGATTGCAGCCGCTGGAGAAAAGCTGTAAAGGCATGCTGCAGGAGAAGTGAGGAGGGGAGAGGCCAGCAGTGGAGGGAGAGGAGAGAGTACAGACGACAAAATGCTGCAATAAGGCTCTCTCACAATCAGACACCACCTACATCTGCGGCAACTGTAACAGAGCCGGTCGATCCAGGATAGGCTTACTCGGTCACAGCAGACGTTGCAATGGACAAATCTGAGGTGCAGAACTCCATTGTCTCCTGAGGCAGATAGATGGCAACAATGATATACATAAATATATATATTTATAAAGTAGTCACACACACACACACACATTTTATATATATATATATATATATATGAAACTGCAGAGATAGACATACATTTACATATTATTTGGATTGTTCAGACTATTGTTCTGATCTTGGGTATTATTCTCACAACGTTTTGGCCGATGTAACCTCCGATCTTATTCAGGTGTATTTTGACAATGGCTTTTACTGCTGAATAGAGGACAGAATTTTTGGGTTTTTTTTAGTTGATCTACTGTCGTTAAAATGCAAAATTTGTGATGTTTTTATGAAACGGAAAGAGCATCGAGTCGTTTCCATATTTAAAAAAAAATTAATTTGAGTCTATACCGATTTGGTATAATGTTTCTGAATTAATATCGTTACATCGGCCGAAACGTTGTGAGAACAACACCTAAGATGAGAACAATAGTCCGAATAATCCAAATAATACATATTAGCAACCCTCATCTAAAAAAAAAAAAAATGCAGAAACAAGATACATTTACATGATGTATCGTTAGTTAAAGCAAATTCCATGGATAAATTTTTGGAGATGTTAAGAACTTGAAACAAACACTTTTACAAAAAAAATAAATAAAAAAATTTTAAAAATGAGGGAATCAACCTAGAAAAACATAGAAAAAAAAAAGAGTTGATATGCCATAAAACAAAACAACCAAAGCAAACACCATAAATATGAACATAGTAAGAATTTGAAGTTTTAAAAAAATCTGTTACAAAAGTTACTAGATTTGTCATTAAATAAACTGAAAAAAAAAATAAAATTGATATGCCATAATCCAAAAAGGTAGTGATGGTGGTGATGATGATGATGGTGGCGGTGATGATGATGATGGTGATGATTGTGGCGGTGATGATGATGGTGGCGGTGATGATGGCGATGATAATGATGATGTTGGCGATGACGGTGATGATGGTGGCAATGACGATGATGATGACGATGATGATGGTGGCGATGACGATGATGATGGTGGCGATGACGATGATGATGGTGGCGATGACGATGACGATGGTGATGATGGTGTCCTATTTTTATTTAGTGAAAAGAAAATAATCTTTTGTAAAATTGATTTTTGATGTTTCAACTTTAAAAATATATAATTCTGCCATTCTCATGGAAGTATAGAGTATTTTAAGAATGTCACAAATTGTGTGTGATGTTATAATATACCCTAACCCTAATATACCCTATGTACAGTGATACGTCACCACCGGCTCGACCGTTATTTAATATTCTGAGAAGGGAATGGGTTAAGTAGATCTTGTAGCGTGTGAAACGATAAAGGCAGCAGAAAAAATACATTATGTTCAAGTTTAATGCAGAGAGACAAGTGAATCAAACCATTATCCTTTTCATCTTATTAAATGACAGTTAGGTGTGTCTGTAACAAAAACTATGTCACAGTTTCGGAATGTCTGAGATGAGGATTGATAATTTGTATTATTTGGCTTATTCAAATTATTCTCATCTTGGATGTTATCTTCATGTTTCGGACGATATAATCTCCGACCTTCTTCAGATGCATCTTGTCAAACTCGGGAATCTGTACGGAACCCTTTATTTATTTATTCCACTGTGGATTATGGCTGACGGAACGAGAGCAAGCTACCCTTGTAAATTAAATGGACGGGGTTCTGTTCGAAAATTTGTACAGATTCCCCGAGTTCGACAAGACACAGCAGAAACGTTGCGAGAATAACATCCAAGATGGGAACAATAGTCAGAATAAGTTAAATAATTCGAATTATATCAAAGATTTTTTAAAAATGTTAATGCTGTAATTATATATTCTGAAATTTTAACCCCTCCTCCCCCCCCCCCACACACACAATTTAAATGCCTACGAGACATCATTCTCGGGTCTTTCTGTACAGGGGTTTGTCAGGACAACCTGGCATGAAGATACTTCACCCTACAAGTAAACCCTGACTAAATATTCAAAATAACATAGTATTCGAAGCCCAAATAAATTCCCCTCAACATGGCTACACATCGACTCATACGAGGAATGATGCACCTTCTCCAAGTGACAACTGCGTCTGCTTCTACACAAACACACTCCAGACATTTAGTATAATTATGTAGATCAGTAGCAGCCAGCAGTTTTTTTTGTTTTTTTTTAAATGGAAATCGCTCCAGACAAGGCATGAAGCCACTTGATGTAAGGAGCTAAAAAAAAAAAATACTACTAAGATCAAAAACTAGCTAATGATAAGTGTTAGATGGATAGATTCTGACCCAGAAAACAGCAATTATTCCCCCTTTGTCAGAAACGTCTTCTCATGGAATGTGAGGATTAAAAGACAAAATAAGGGAAGCGAGAGTTGGCAGGCTGCCGAAAGTAAACCACATGGTCAACTTTCGGATGTTGCTGTTTTCAAACAAACACACACAAATATTTATGAAACTCTTGTGATGTCATAATAGACCCCCTCCCCCTCCCCTATCCTTCTCCCCCCCCCTCTTTTTAAATTATTTACATCATTCCATTCCTCTCTCACCACTTTTCTTATCATTCACCTTTTATTTATGTCATCTGCTCTTCCTTTCACCATCTAAAACGTTGATGGAGAGATGGAAAAAATGTGTACGGTGACAAGCAAGATAACAAACAGATTTTTAGTAGAATGTTAGGGTGCTTCTCCAACTTAGGACCTGTTGTGACCCTGTTAGGGGCCGAAATAAAGACACGGAAACACGAGGTTACAGGAACAAAGATATATTATTGAAGAAAAAGAATATATATACAAGAAGTGGTATTCTGGAACTGCCAGTATAGAACTGGGTTGGAAGAAGTCAGTGAGTTGAAATGCTTCTCACATTTTATTATGGATAGAACGAGTTCATTTGTTCTTCGTACAGGACCCGAGTTAACTTTGACCCCATCGTTAGAATTAGCGTCAGGGGCTCAAAGTTAGCTCGGATCCTAATCTGAAAAAGTACCGAATATAGATTACCCAGTATTATGAATTTCTAATTTTATGGTTTTATTTTTATTAGCAACAGGTTCGTATTTAATTTTTCTTAGCCTTTTGGCTGGGAGCAAAGTGTAGTATCTGTCATGAGAAAAGTATTTTCTGTCTTCGGTCAGTGAAATCCTTTTAGACTGAGGCAATTTTAATTTTTGTCCTAATCCAGAATACCCCTTTTTGAGGAGCTGGATGTTCCCCACAGTAAAAAAAAAAACGACCTTGTGTCTAACTCTGCCCGTGTACGGTATAATCACGTTAACACACACGGATTCTCGTTAAATCACTGAAGTTAAGCAACGTTGAGCCTGGTCAGTGCCAGATGGGTGACCATTTGGGAATACCAGGTGTTGTAGGTGGGAGGACGTCGACACTTCCCGGCGCTCTTGTATAAGCAGTGACCGATCTGAGGGGGACAACTCTACCTTACCCAGCCGCCGCCATTCCGAACTCGCCCACACTTCGGCAAGGGAGACAATTTTGACACACATTTTTACAAACCCTTTATAACAATTAATGCGTTAGAAATAGATTTTGAATGCGTTCAGAGTAACTTTTAAACAAAAAAAAAACATGTTACGGGGTTTAAATCACTTTTATTTACATGCCGCAAATTGTATACACTTTATAACAATTAATAAACAAATGTTACGGGTTTTAAATGCGTTCAAAATAACTTTTAAGCACTTTTATTTACATGCCGCAAATTGTATACACTTTGTAACAATTAATAAAAAAAAATGTTACTGGTTTTAAATGCACTTTTAATCACTTTTATTATTTACATGCCACAAATTGTATACACTTTATAACAATTAATAAAAAAAATGTTACAGGTTTTAAATTAATTGTTTGAAGGTTGTTTTGAGCGCATTTAGGAGCTGTTTTGGGCGCATTTCAGAATCGTAGCGTGTTTTTTATTAATTGTTGTAGGGTTTGTAAACTTTGTGTCAAAGTTGTCTCCCTTGTCGAGTTCGGAATGGCGGCGTCTGGGTCAAGTAGAGTTGTCCCCCTCAGATCGGTCACTGCTTATACAAGAGCGCCCACTTCCCTACAAGAACTGCAAAAACCTAACGTCGTCATCTCCCCTGACCAGAATATACATGCGACTGGGGACAGGTTGTGAATTTGATGTTCCTAAACTTCCTCCTTTTGCCTAGAGCGAATGCCACTTTGTTTCATTTTTTTTGTTTTTTCGCAAGCAAATAGGAACAGGTATATATTTTTTTTAATAAAAGAAAAAGTCCATCAACCTGTTATTCCCTCAATCTTATCAGTACAATTGTACGAACCTCAATCTATATATATATATATATATATATATATATAAATATATAAATCTCAATATCTGTATGTATGTGTATGATGTCTGTGTGTTTCCTATACAAAGAAAGGTTAGAGAATCTACATAAAATCTAAAAGTGTACTCTTATGTAAAATTTACCGGGGAAGACAATGGAAGTGTTCCTGAATCTCTATGTTACTCTCTATGTGCTGAATATCTACATGCCCCCATCTCTAAGTGACCTATGATGACAGAACCCCCTTAAAACTTGAAATGAAATGTAAACGATATGTATAAGACACTAATTCAGAGACGTTTCCAACATTTCAGATTCTTCCGGCCATATTAGGGGGCGAAAAGGACAGTAAAAATAAAGAAAGTAATATTGTGATATGAGCAGAGTGAAAAAAGTACACAATAGTTATCTTCATTCAATCCCGAACAACGTCGGGTCTCCCTGCTAGTCTTATATTAAAGTAGAAATATTGCCTATTTAACGGCGGGGAGGGAGGGGGGGGGGCGTTATTTAATTATTATTTTTTTTTAAATTCAATATATCCGATTTTAATGAAATGTAAACGATAAATATAAGACACTACTTCAGAGATTTTTCTAATATTTCAGCTTCTTCTGACTATATTAGAGGATGAAACAGGCGAAGGGGGGCAGTAAAAACAAAGTAATATGGTGTTATGAACATAGTGATAAAGTACATAGTCGTGATCCTCATTCAATCCCGAGCAACGTCAGGTCTTCCTGCTAGTCTTATATTTTAATGAATAGCTCTGGAAGAAAATGAATAAATCGATTTCGTCTAAAAAATTAAATGGGTTGATATGCTTCGAAGCAGACAAATACAGCAGAAAGTCAGTTTATGAGAATACAATAAACATATCAGCAATAGAACACTCCTAAACTCTAACCCTTCGTCACCTTGGTAGTTTTTTGCCTTGGGCCTCCTCGTGATCTGGCCCCATTGGCAAGCTTTAAACCATATCTACAAGACACTAACTCAGAGAGTTTTCCAAGATTTCTGTTTCTTCCGACTATATTAGTGGACGGGGGGGGGGGGGGGAGTATAAACAAAAGAAGGAAATATGGTGTTGTGAGCATAGTATAAAAATACACAGTAATGGTCCTCATTCAATCCCGAGCAACGTCGAGTCTCTCTGCTGGTATCATAATATTTTTTTTATTGGATAACTCTGGAAGAAAATGAATTAATCGATTTAATCTAAAAAAATTTAAATGGGTTGATATGCTTCAAGACACTAATTCAAAGAGTTTTCAGAAATTTCAGCTTCTTCTGACTATATTGGGGGGGGGGACGAGAGGAAGGGAGTCAGTAAAAACGAATAAATTAATATGATAATATGAGCATAGCCGAAAATTACATAGTGATCCTCATTTAATCCCGGGCAACGTCGGGTTTTCCTGCTGGTTAATATATGAATCATACGTATATCTATTTGCGATAAGGTTTTATTCTGTTAATAAAATAAAATTAATACCTTCTCCAGTTTTTATTACAATTTAATTCAGCTAATCCAATAAAAACATGGTGGAGACCAACCTATTTGCATATCGACCACTATTTACCCGCTGCATTTTATCCATTATTGACACCGGCGTGCAACAATTACTTTGAACTACCAAGGATACCAAACAAACCGTGGATCTTGGAGTTTTGGCATTTTTGAATACAGGTACAACACCGATTTTCTAGTAATTGATGATCGAGCACTTCTCATAATCTGGAGAAAATCACGAGAGGGGATGTGGTAATCCTGCTGCTGTCAGACTAGTTTACTGGGTGGCCAACAGATGGCTGTGTGCGTAGCACGCTGTAAATTTGTTCGTTTACACAGCACCTACTGGTGATAGTCTCCCTTTATTTTGAGATCATATTTTATTTTTCTTAAATTTTACCCTAGTTATGGCTTCATAGTCAATTTCAAGTGGCAGCCGTGGTGATAAGCGTAAACGCCAGTCTATTTTCGTTAACGAAACAGTTCAACTGTTGTTTAAGTTTCTAGCAATCCCTGGTGGTTTATAGACATGAGGGGTGTATAATTAGTGGGTTAGGGGTGTATAATTGTGGATTAGGGGTGTATAATTGTGGGTAGGGCGTGTTGATGAATTCTTAATATTAAAATGAAAAACGGTTAATTTGAAAAGGCTCTGGAACTAAGGGGGCCCAAAAAATTTGTGTTGTTCCTGTATATTGAAGACTTAATATTTGGAATGTGCATTTAGATAGGAGTAACAAGTTCGTTATTTTTTTTGCTGTTTTTTTATTCATTTTAAGTACATAAATCATCATCATCATCAACAACCGGTTTATATGTTGAATCAGGCCTGGGCCTCATAAGTAAAAAATAAAGCTATCCATAATCAATGTCCAGAATACTGTTCTACATAATCAATATTCTGATAAGGTACCTATATATGTAAAGAAGATTGTTAACAAATGGATAATTTGCACACACACATGGGAAGTGTGTGGTGACATCATATACATTTGTAAAAAACAACTAAAAAAAACCCAAAACATTAAGGATTTTATTAATACACTTCTGATAATCAGATGTATGTGAAACTGCAGTAAACTGATAAGATAAGCCACATTTATTATTGTTATAAAGCTCTATCTGAAAGAATATTGAGCCTTTGTGTCTAAGATATATTTATATATATATATATATATACACATATATATATATATATATATATACATATATATATATATATATACATACACATATATATATACATATATACATATATATATACATATATACATATATATATACATATATATATACATATATATATATATATATATACATATATATATATATATATATATACATACATATATATATATACATATATATACATACATATATATACATACATATATATATATACATACATATATATATATACACTAGAATACCCATCCTAGAACGGATAAAATGAATTTGCCTGAACAGAACAGTTTTGCATTTATACTTCTTTAAGTTAGGTATATTTATATATTAGTATGTATAGGATTCACGCATAAACTAATTAACCGATCATTATGAAGTTTGGAATGCAGCTGTTATGGATAAGAGTGTGTAATGTGGGCAATATGTAGTTTAATTTAGTTTCATTCAAAGGGGAAAGAGGAGAGGGGAAGTCTCTTTATGAAAATTAAGATACCTTCGATTTGTTGAATTCAAATATTTCAGATTTACATTGAATTTTATCCATAGTTATTCAGCACCAATTAAGCAAGATTCTCTAAATTTTAATTTCTTAAATTTTAATTTCTTAAATTTTAATTTCTTAAATTTTAAACATTTTCTAGAATCAAAATCATGTAATGGATTTTTGATCCAAATTAGAATAAGGATTGTAGATATAAGGTTTAATAGCATCATATTTTGATTTTAATCTTCGTAAAGGGACATAAAATTAGTGTAAAACTGTTTTGTCCGGGGAATTAATTTTACTTGTCCTGGGACGGGTATTCTTCTGGCATATTCTAAAAGTACAAAACTTGCATAAGTAAATTGTATTTTGATCGTGTTGGACATCCATAAAAAGGAAGTGCATTTTAGTTTAGCTTATTTATAAGCACGGTCACACAAACAAGATTCCTTTCCATAATAGATGGCTTGAAAGTTATATAGAAACTTTCAACTTAAAATTAAATGGGGTTCAGGGCTCGGAGAAGCATACATAATCGCCTTTATTCATTCTTGGGAAACAATGTGTCGTGATGATTTTATGGACAATACAGTAATCGAAAATTATTTCAATACATGTAACAATACTTATACGTCTTATCAAATCTATGATCAGTACATCATTGGACCCCATCCAAAAAATTGAACATCATAGAATGTAACAAATAATAAAGTAAGGTAATATGCTGTCGTTAGCAAAATGCAGCAGGACATAGGGTTCTTTAATGAATCCCGGGCAGCGCTGGGTCTTTCTGCTAGAGTATATAAAATTAATTATGCAAGTTCAAACATATTGATAAAATGAATAAACCAATATTTTTTCAAAAGTCCTCAATACAAGGTAGAGCTTTATAAATAAACTTTAAATAAACAGTAAAACAGTCTACACAAATTAATTCGCGTTTCTGTACTCAAGTGTACATCATCGGAACCCAAAAACAATAATAATGAAATTATCCAAAAGAAACTCAGAAGTAACTAGCAGGAGAAACAATCGAAGACGTTGCTCTTCTCAAGGTTATAACTGTAGGGGCAGGGGTGGAGACATTTTAAGCATGACAAAATTTTATTTTCCTACCATTGACTAGTATAATTCAAATTGGCCCCTTCCTCTACAATAGTTACACATTAGAGAACTACATGTGTCAGTCACGTACATGCATAAGCAGAATAGATGTTCATACATACAAGTCATGACACACGCACAAATAAGCACATACATTTATCACCACTTAGAAATCCCACATACATACACACACATAAATGCTGAAAAAAAATGGCATGGCAAGGTATTCTCACATACATGTACAAAGAGAACGTATATGCATACATACACACAAGTCATGACACACCGGTAAGCAAGCACATACATTTATCAACACTTTAAATTCATCACTTAGAATTCTCACATACACACGTCCACATGACATGGTTAAAACCACAGCCCAAATACACACATATATGTGACAGTATATTTAATATTACTTACACAAATTACATGGAAGACAGTAGCACACACATACGGACACACTCCCACTCATATATTAATATATTACTTCTGCGTATGCTAATCTGGATAGTATAATTACAGGCAGTCCTAAAAAAAAAAAAAAATAGACAATTTTTCTCATCTCAAATTGTGTACCCAACAACAAACGTATTTACTCACTATTATATTTATTATGATTTTATTAACTTAAATTATATTAAAACCATTTAATTAGATATTTCAACTGGTGTTTATTAAACCTATTACATTTATAGTTATTAAGCTAAACTGATGATAACAGGAAATTAATTGTTAACATCCACATGTCAAATAATTATAAAATCATACATCATAATGACGATGCGCACACATTAAAATAAAAATACATCAACACAACCCTAACATAATTACATAAGTATGCATGCAAATTAGCATTGATAATAGGCAAGCCACACAATGGAATAAAACAGCATTGAAAATTTCAACATTTCTAAAAATTATTAATTAACCCTTACCTGTGTATATTATACTGGGAGGGAAACTTATATCATTAAAGAAACCATTATGTTCATTTATAGAAGTTTACTATAAGCCTTGTATTTGTTTTTTGTTTTTATTAAATATAATCTTGTTTAACTAACTTACTATATTCTACACTCACACAACCATTTACTGTGGTTTTAACTGTAACTTGTTCATTTAACGCCGAATCCTGTCATTTTAGTAAAAGTTTTTATGCTTCAAGTTCTTTATATCTTTAAATATTTATTCATAGTGTTTGGTTTGGTTGTTTTGTTTTACGGCATATCAACCCTTTTCGGGTTATTTAATGCCGAATCAGATCATTTTGATAAAAGTTTTTATGCTTCAAGTTCTTTATATCTTTAAATATTTATTCATGGTGTTTGGTTTTGTTGTTATGTTTTATGGCATATCAACCCTTTTCGGGTTATTTAATGCCGAATCAGATCATTTTGATAAAAGTTTTTATGCTTCAAGTTCTTTATATCTTTAAATATTTATTCATGGTGTTTGGTTTTGTTGTTATGTTTTATGGCATATCAACCCTTTTCGGGTTATTTAATGCCGAATCAGGTCATTTTGGTAAAAGTATTTATTCATGGTGTTTGGTTTGGTTGTTCTGTAGAAATCTTTTTTTTATGTTTAGCTTGGCAGAACATGATTGAGTTTCGCAAAGGGGAAGGAAAACAAACAATAACATCAATGTTTGGTGCATTTTAAGTCAGGAAGCCGGTATCTTCAGACAGCCTGATCTGGTAGCAGCAGATACTAATCTAATATTAATTACATTTAGTAAAATATTTAAAATAATATTAGTTGTTCAATAAACACCAGTTGAAATATCTGATTAAATGGTGTTAGTATAAATTAGATTGATAAACACCATTTAATTAATATAGAAATATAATACAGTGAGTATTTATTTACTCCTCTCCAGGAGGTTAGGCACAAGGCCAGTTTTTATCTTACTCCCACAAGTAAGATGTGACCCAAGGTCGGGTCGAGAAAGTGGGACTTGAAAAGCTAGCGCCCAAGAAGGTGAGCACTCTGGCCATTAAAAATTGCCTGGGCAGCCCCGTCGGCATTCCCCGGTAGGGGCGCCTCAGGCAGTAAGCAATAAACTTACTCCTTCCCAAAGAGGGGAGGCGAAGCCTGGGAGGGTGGACTTCCTAGAACTGCACAGGACAGACCCATAGACAGGCGTAAATCAAGCCTCGAAGGCCAAGACAATACCAGTCTATGGGGTGCAGTATCCATCGGAACAGATACTACACTTTCATCTTAGCCAAAAGGCCAAAGTAATAGAGTGAGTAGATACGTTTGTGGTTGGGTACACAATTTGAGATAAGAAATAAAAAAAATTGTCTATCTTCTTTTGGATTGCCTGTAATTATACTATCCATGTTAGCATATTTAGAATATATATATATATATATATATATATATATTGTTTTTTTTGTTTCTTAGATTTTTTAATTTTTAATTTTAATTTTTTAACGGCTTTAATTTTTGAAATGTTAAATTTCTTTCCTTCTTCTCTTTCTCTATCCCTCCACTTCATTCTCTCCAAATATGATCTGAGGTTAAGATCGGATTCTAACTCTGCCTGATGAGATCTCAGTTTATAGTAACTGTTGATCGATAACATCGACATGCCAGTGTCGCAGATTTTGTACATGTCTGTGTAAATAAAATTATCATATATATATATATATATATATATAATAATATATATATATATAATAATATATATATATATAATATATATACATATGAGTATAATTATCAGTGGAAGTTTGTCCGTATGTGTGTGTCTGCTACTGTGAATAGTCTTCCATGTAATTTGTGTAAGTAATACTAAATATACTGTCGCATATGTGTGTGTGTATTTGGACTGTGGTTTTAACCATGTCATGTGGACGTGCGTTTGTATGTGAGAATTCTAAGTGGTGAATTTGAAGTGGTGATAAATGTATGTGCTTGCTTACGGGTGTGACATGACTTGTGTGTATGAATATACATTTTGTTTGTGCATGTATGTGAATAACTACGCATGCCATTTTTTTTTTTTCAGCATTTATGTGTGTGTATGTGGGATTTCTAAGTGGTGATAAATGTATGTGCTATTTGCGGGTGTGTCATGACTTGTATGAACATCTATTCTGCTTATGCATGTATGCGACTGACATAAATAACTACTGTAGGGGAAAGGGGCGACTTGAATGATGCTAGTCTATGTTGAGAAAATAAAATTTGACATTCATAAAATATCCCCCCCCCCTCGCTCTTACAGGTATAATGTTGAGAAGAGTGACGTCATCGATTGCTTTTCCTGATAGTTATATTTCTGGTTTTCTTTTGGACTATTTCACTATTATTGTTTTCAATCCCAATGATGTGCGCTTGAGCACAGAAACATGAATTCATTTTTCTAGACTGTTATATATATACTAGACCACCCGTGACCCGTTGGGTCAGTTTGTTATATTAGCTATGGAATTCAAAAGAAAAATGATGGAGGTATATTAAACATCTTTAAAAAGAATCAGTGCAAATGGCGGACTTGTAGCGGTGGCCAGGGCGATTTGAGAAAGGAAGGGGGTACAGCAGGCTTTCTCGCGTACGTAACGAAAACAGAGGGAGTAGGAGTGGTGAAATCTATGAGAGGGAAAGTGGGAGGTGGTTTCGTTCACCGACCGCTAGTATGGCTAATATTAATAATGAGTGTTGTTTTTTTGTTTGTTTGTTTGTTTTTGTTTTTTAAAAGGGAGGAGTTTTTTTGAAACTGCGACAGACTTTACGAAGTCCTCCCGTTGAATGTTTTTAGCCGTGAAGAAAACAAATAAACTATTTGATGAAATTAAATGAAATTGTTTATATTAAAAGCGATATAAAAATTTCCAGAATGAAAAATTTCATGCGTTCGTAAATCATAATAGAGAATAACGGAATTGGAATAACAGATTGAAGACGATGCTATTTACGCATGCGTAACCGGATGTTGAAAACCGGAAAGCTGAAAGCTGATTGCAAACATACAAGATCAATAGACTTTTAGTATTATATAGATATATATATATATATCTCAAGAAACGGAGAAAGTGTTCCGACATAATGTAAATTGAAAAAAACAAACCAAACCAAAGAATATTTATGTATTCATCAACGTTTCTTCTTTATTGTAAGACTTCCTCAGAATGATTATTTTGAAGAAAACAGAACAGGTACAGAATGTTTCGGCCATAGTTTTGAACCAGAGGCCAAAACATTTTGTACCTGTTACGATGTTTTCTTCAAAATAATCATCCTGAGGAAGTCTTACAATAAAGACGAAACGTTGATGAATACATAAATAATATTGTTTGGTTTTCCTATTTCAAGTTCCATATATATATATATATATATATATATATATATATATAGGGGAGGGAAATATTAAACAGTATAGTATAAAAATAATTCGAAATATTTTCATGTGAAAAAGGCTTTAATTTCACTTCGGGGTACCTGCCATACAATGTAGTCATAACATTCTGAGAGGCTAAAAAAATAAAAGCTGAATCAACTCTACTACTCATTAGCGTTATTGCCAAGTTTAGTCACATAAATAGGCAAAAGAAATAAATTTGGTTGTTTCATGTTGTCTGATCAGAGATCAAATAAGATCTGAATGGTTTACTAGACTAAAAAAGTGAAATCTGAAAATCTGTTTCCCTGTTTACATCTTTTATTGGACAAGCTCTAGCATTAAGCTCAAGTATTTATTGGACACACTCTGGGATTAAGCTTAAGAATTTATTGGACAAGCTCTGGGATTAAGCTCAAGAATTTATTGGACAATCTCTGGCATTAAGATCTAGAATCTATTGGACAAACTTAAGCATTAAGCTCAAGTATTTATTGGACAAACTTAGGCATTAAGCTCCAGTATTTATTGGACAAGCTCTGGGATTAAGCGCAAGAATCCATTGGACAAGCTCTGGCATTAAGCTCAAGAATCCATTAGACAATCTCTGGCATTAAGCTCAAAAATTTATTGGACAAGCTCTGGCATTAAGCTCAAGAATCTATTGGACAAGCTCTAGCATTAAGCTCAAGTATTTATTGGACAAGCTCTGGCATTAAGACCAAGTATTTATTAGACAAGCTCTGGCATTAAGACCAAGTATTTATTAGACAAGCTCTGGCATTAAGCTCAAGAATTTATTGGACAAGCTCTGGCATTAAGACCAAGTATTTATTAGACAAGCTCTGGCATTAAGACCAAGTATTTATTAGACAAGCTCTGGCATTAAGCTCAAGTATTTATTGGACAAGCTCTGGCATTAAGCTCAATAATTTATTGGACAAGCTCTGGCATTAAGCTCAAGAATTTATTGGACAAGCTCTGGCATTAAGCTCAAGAATTTATTGGACAAGCTCTGGCATTAAGACCAAGTATTTATTAGACAAGCTCTGGCATTAAGCTCAAGTATTTATTGGACAAGCTCTGGCATTAAGCTCAAGAATTTATTGGACAAGCTCTGGCATTAAGCTCAAGAATTTATTGGACAAGCTCTGGCATTAAGCTCAAGAATTTATTGGACAAGCTCTGGCATTAAGCTCAAGAATTTATTAGACAAGCTCTGGCATTAAGCTCAAGAATTTATTGGACAAGCTCTGGCATTAAGCTCAAGAATTTATTGGACAAGCTCTGGCATTAAGCTCAAGTATTTATTGGACAAGCTCTGGCATTAAGCTCAAGAATTTATTGGACAAGCTCTGGCATTAAGCTCAAGAATTTATTGGACAAGCTCTGGCATTAAGCTCAAGAATTTATTAGACAAGCTCTGGCATTAAGCTCAAGAATTTATTGAACAAGCTCTGGCATTAAGCTCAAGAATTTATTGGACAAGCTCTGGCATTAAGCTCAAAAATTTATTGGACAAGCTCTGGCATTAAGACCAAGTATTTATTAGACAAGCTCTGGCATTAAGCTCAAGTATTTATTGGACAAGCTCTGGCATTAAGCTCAAGTATTTATTGGACAAGCTCTGGCATTAAGCTCAAGTATTTATTGGACAAGCTCTGGCATTAAGCTCAAGTATTTATTGGACAAGCTCTGGCATTAAGCTCAAGTATTTATTGGACAAGCTCTGGCATTAAGCTCAAGTATTTATTGGACAAGCTCTGGCATTAAGCTCAAGAATTTATTGGACAAGCTCTGGCATTAAGCTCAAAAATTTATTGGACAAGCTCTGGCATTAAGACCAAGTATTTATTAGACAAGCTCTGGCATTAAGCTCAAGTATTTATTGGACAAGCTCTGGCATTAAGCTCAAGAATTTATTGGACAAGCTCTGGCATTAAGCTCAAGTATTTATTGGACAAGCTCTGGCATTAAGCTCAAGTATTTATTGGACAAGCTCTGGCATTAAGCTCAAGTATTTATTGGACAAGCTCTGGCATTAAGCTCAAGTATTTATTGGATAAGCTCTCGCATTAAGCTAAAGAATCTATTGGACAAGCTCTGGCATTAAGCTCAAGTATTTATTGGACAAGCTCTGGCATTAAGCTCAAGTATTTATTTGACAAGCTCTGGCATTAAGCTCAAGTATTTATTGGACAAGCTCTGGCATTAAGCTAAAGAATCTATTGGACAAGCTCTGGCATTAAGCTCAAGTATTTATTGGACAAGCTCTGGCATTAAGCTCAAGTATTTATTGGACAAGCTCTCGCATTAAGCTAAAGAATCTATTGGACAAGCTCTGGCATTAAGCTCAAGTATTTATTGGACAAGCTCTGGCATTAAGCTCAAGTATTTATTGGACAAGCTCTGGCATTAAGCTCAAGTATTTATTGGACAAGCTCTGGCATTAAGCTCAAGTATTTATTGGACAAGCTCTGGCATTAAGCTCAAGTATTTATTGGACAAGCTCTGGCATTAAGCTCAAGTATTTATTGGACAAGCTCTCGCATTAAGCTAAAGAATCTATTGGACAAGCTCTGGCATTAAGCTCAAGTATTTATTGGACAAGCTCTCGCATTAAGCTCAAGTATTTATTGGACAAGCTCTCGCATTAAGCTCAAGTATTTATTAGACAAGCTCTGGCATTAAGCTCAAGAATTTATTGGACAAGCTCTGGCATTAAGCTCAAGTATTTATTGGACAAGCTCTGGCATTAAGCTCAAGAATTTATTGGACAAGCTCTGGCATTAAGCTCAAGTATTTATTGGACAAGCTCTGGCATTAAGCTCAAGTATTTATTGGACAAGCTCTGGCATTAAGCTCAAGTATTTATTGGACAAGCTCTCGCATTAAGCTCAAGAAGTATAAGTAGAGGGAAGGGGGAATCTGCACCAGAGAGAGAGAGAGAGAGAGAGAGAGAGAGAGTTAGCTTTGCAATAGAAGCAATTACCGAGTGCAAATTACTAATATCAAAATCAGTCACGTTAGTACAAGTTCGTACACGTACCAATGTCCGAGATGGCAATGTCCAAGCCATTCAGCAGAAGGTCAGTAAAGACGAAGAGAATCTTGTTAGAAAGTTATTGCTAAGTAGTTTGTCCCATCTCAATGTGACAAGAAAGAGTCAAGCTTTTAATAGATTTAGCGGAAATGAATATAATGACGGTGTTAAAGTGCATTATGGTCAAGCATTAAAAAGATTAACAACCTTTTTATTGATCTAATAAGACCATCCAATACCAGATCGATTGCAAATGGCTTTTAGGATCATTAAAGCTATTTGATATTTTAAATGCGGAATTATCAAATGCTGTCAAGTTAGTACATAAAACAAATGACTCCAACATTTTATAATACTAACATCTTTACAAATTTATGAGCCCTCTAGATGCAAATATTCTAGTTTTACAAGTACTTCAATAGAATGTGCTCCGATGAACTTGCTGCTCTGGTGCCCCTCGACGTAAATACATTTGACCAACCCGACAATCAGCTAAATCCCATCCATTCACTGTGGAGGTCCCTAGATGCCGAAGAGCCTTCCACTCCAATAGCTTCTTTCCTTCCTTGAGCTGCCGGCCTTTGGAACTCCTTCCCTGCTCTCTGTTTACCCCGACTGTACCGACATGCAGAAATTTAAAACTAATGCTAACAAGCATCTTTCTGCACAGCTCCCAATTTAGGATGACCCCAAAAAACTTTCACCCTAATTCTCAGTAGCTTCTTATGTCTACAGTGTCAAATTGACTTGTTTGGGGGTGAACTAAGTTAAAAAAAACAAAAGAATAAAAAAAACTGGACTGTTTAGTCTATCTGGAAAAAGAATAAACAAAAAAATGGGTTTTTGTAACATGCTGGTACATCAAATAAAACTTTTCGACTGGCTCATTTTTTTTTTTTTTTGCAACATTTTTTTCTTCTTGTATTCAAAGTGAAAAAAACATTAATGAGATTGGAGTTTGGGATCTTGGAACATCGATGGTTCCGGGCGAGGAGATAGTCTTCTAACTTTGCTTATTTCTTTGGCTAGACAGTCTCATTAATAAACTAAAAGGCATTAACATGAAAGACAGGATCATGGCAAGGTTAGATCTTAAAATTGCTATATTTAAACAAGCCAATAAAAAAAAAAATGTCTAAATCTAAGAAAACGTATCATGAAATCTTTGGTAGTTTTAAGACATAATTAGCTGGTGATACCAGATCAGGCTGCCCTGTAGCTCCCTGAGACGAAATTCACCTACATTGACGTTTTATTTATTTTTTTATTTTTTTGTTTATAAAACTTAATTATGTTCTACAAAACCAAAAACAAAAACAACAGCCCCTCTCCCTTTCTCCCTCCCCTTTTTTATTTTTATTTTTCCTACCCTACTCCCGGTCCTGGATATGACCTTAAACTACATCCAATGGTGAGATCCGGCTTACGGACTTTGGGGAATGTGGAGCCTCCTCTTAATTACCATTGCTCCCAGGTCCACCCTGACCCGGAGTGGTAGTACCTGTTAGGGTCCCAACTATGGGTTAAATAGAAACAGATATTAAAAGGGGAAAGAAACAAAAAAGAGAAGAAAACAAGACCAAATTCGGCATTAAATAACCCAAAAAGGGTTGATATGCCGTAAAACAAAACTACCAAAACTACCATTATCTGAAAAAAAACATATTTTTCACTATGTACTCTAACAGTGCTCACACATGAGTAGAGCTTGGTCGTAGTGTTATACAGATGTACTTAACTGACTTCCAAACTAACCTACCTATGGCCAGCTCTTTATTTACCTTTGTCTCAAGTCCATCCTTATCGCTTCCTCCCATATTTTTCGTTGACCTTTCCCTTTCTCTGTGAACTGACCTTGCTTCCTTAATTGTTCTACATCTAGTAACCCAAGAACTCCCATCCCTTCTTTCAACTGGTGATACCAGATCAGGCTGCCCTGTGGCTCCCTGAGACGAAATTCACCTACATTAACGTTTTTGTTTTTTTTTTGTAAAACTTAATTGTGTTCTACAAAACCAAAAACAAAAACAACAGCCCCTCTCCCTTTCTCCCTCCCCTTTTTTATTTTATTTTTAGAACTTGAAGCATAAATCTTTTACTATAATGACCAAATTCGGCATTAAATAACCCAAAAAGGGTTGATATGCCGTAAAACAAAACTACCAAACCAAACCATAATTAGCTTGAATTAATGCAAAGTTGTGGAGTCAGATTTGAAGTAAGAAAAAATTAATTGCTTTAATGTTCGGAACCAGAGTTAGACCATTCAAAATTTCAGGAGTTAACAGACCATCAAAGTGTGTGCATGCTATATTAGCCCTATTAAAAACCCCTACGAGACTAACATAGAAGTGGTTATTCTCATAAGAACAAGAGGTCAACAACATTTTTAAGAGATCTGGTCACCAGGCTGAGTGATCTCCCTTGCCCTGGTGGTAGTAAGTTGAGCCATAAATTCTAAATGACCCACTAAGCAGATTGAAAATGATTATCCATTGTTTTGAATCTTTGAATTATAATAATAAAACTTGTCTATTAAGAAAATACCTTAAGTTTAATAAATTACTTAAATCTATTATTATACTAAGGCTGAGTTAATCAACACACAAAGTGACCTATCTCTTACTGGGTTTCTATCTATCTATTTATCTATCACTTTCACCCTCTTTCACTATATATTGTTTGAAGACCCCCCCCACCCCACATATCGCACTCTTATTTTATATAATATCAAAAAAAAGAAGAAAAAGACAAATTAGTCTGAGCTAAACACCTTCTTCTATAATATAAATGGCAGTTGTCTGCGCGTGTGTGTGTATGCATGCATGCATGTCTGGCTAAAACTAAACAACAACAAAACAAACACCCACAAAGTTGGTATTTTCTTGATCAGCATTGCCTTGAATGAATATTTAAAATTTAGGAAAAAAAAATCATTCATTCTTTGATCCTAAACTACGCAGATTTCGTCAAGTGGGGGGGGGGGGTCCTGTTTTCCAGCCACTAACTAAAGGGCAGTAACTCATTTATTTTTCAAGGGGTTAATTCCCTTATGCCGACTAATCTTCGAGGAATCTACATAAGGGAGAGGGAGGTGTGTGTGTGTCTCTTCAGAGAGAGGAATGGGCCGGTCGGAGAAGAAAGAGGGGGTGGGGAGATAGAAGTTAATAGAAATATGTTACACTTTTACCGAGGACAATGCCTGGTGGCCCTGCTGGTATACAATTATTCACACTCATAATCCCTGTAGGCAAGAGGAAATAACATTAATCCAAACACAATGAAAGCTTATAAAATGCTAAATCTATTCTGATAGTAAAAGAAAAGTTCATTTGTTTCTGAAAAAAAGAAAAAAGGATGTGATTATTTACCCATGAATTTAGATAATTTTTCATAGAGATTTTTTTGATTATGTCTGGACATATTTTGATTAATAATCAAATTTCAACCTTTTTCAAAAAAAAAAAAAAAAAAATCTTACAAAATCTATAATAGAAAAGTAGACCTGAACCAAAAACCACCCTGGTAATTTAATTTCTTCTTCTGTACACTCTCTCTCTCTCTCTCTATCACAGACGTGATGCTTCTAGTCTCAGTCTTTTCTATAAGTACTATTATGGCATGTGTTCTTCAGAATTGTCTGATCTATGCCCTGCTTCTTTTGTTCCAGCTAGTTTGACTCGTTGGTCTAGTGGTCTTCATTAATTCGCTATTTTCATAACTTGTTATAATTCAGCTTCCTATTCCAGTAGCTTCTTTCTAAGAACTGAAGGCTTATGGAACTCTCTTTCTGCTAACTGTTTTCCTCCTACCCATAACCTTGGTCTTTTCAAGACTACAGCCAATAGGCATCTACTATCTTTGCAATAAGCATATTTCGTTCTTGTTACCTCCTTACATCAAGTGGCTTCATGCATTGTTTGTAGCGATTTCCAGAAGAACAAAAATTCCTTTACTACTAATTCTGAATTCATTCAGTTTAATCCTAACATTTTCTTTTTTTTTTCATTTTACTTCAGTGTAAAGTCTCCAAAATCAAGGGGCGCCTTCCTGGGGCTAACACTTGATCCCTACATTAAATACATAAATATCTGAGTATTCAATTTAAGTTCTCCTCTACATCTCAAACGTTGAGTTAGTAAAGAAGTGAAGAACATTAATTTTCCTCTCCCCAATTGACCAGTTAACTATGTTATAGTATATCTTTCTTGTGGTCTCTTGATTTTACCAGATTCCAGGACAAGAATTCACCTAGTCTGGTGGACTATCCAGCTAAGTGTTGTTACTTGAGGTAACATCATTAGGAGAAGTTGCATCATTCGTCGTATGAGTAAGTGTATAGCCGTGTCGAGAGGATCTTATTTCGGCTTTGCTAGTGATAGACTTTAATTTGATTAAGCAATTTATTCTAAAAATACTAGTAAAAATGAAGCGAGAAAAGATTTTTATACCATAGATTTATACAAAGATTTCTACAATTAAACAAATTAAAAATATCAAATTAATTAATTGAAGAAAAATTTCTACAATGATTTTAAGTCATTTTTTTGTTCAACTAATGTTACAATAAATTTTAAATTAAAATGCACCAACCAGAATATTTGTCCCATTTTTATGTTAAACATTGTAATTTTTTTCCTCAACAAAAATATTCCCCTTTTATCTTTTTCTTAATCTTCATTGTGCCAAATTTCCTAGACACCACCTATTGTTAGAATTTATAATTCAAGATGTTACTTAAAAAGATTAATTGATAGAATTGGTAGTTCCACATGTAAATAGATAGACGAATCAACCATTTATTGTCTTCAAACAAAGAGCCGTCTATTGAACTTATCACAGAAAGACATGAAATCCAATTCTGTTGTGTAAGATTCTGACAAGTGTTTTATATCGTCTGTTTAGAAAATGGGTCCGTCTTGATTGTTTGGGGTTATGAAGTACTCAGAATCCTAGATGAGGGAAGATCTGTGAAAACCATAGAGATAATATAAGATGTCAGTTTTGACAAACCAGCCACTTTATTAATCTGATTCTGGGAGAAAAAAGTTTGCAAAAAATATGTTTGCATAAAAATGTAGAAAAATTCTAATCAGTTACATTCTTTACTTACCTATTGTCGATTTTAATTCCAATGACTTTTTTAGTGGAAATCGCTCCAGACAATGCATGAAGCCACTTGATGTAAGGAGCTAACAAGAACGAAACATGATTATCACAAAGACAAGAGATGCCTATTGGCCTTAGTCTTGAAAAGACCAAGGTTATAGGTAGGAGAAAACAGGTTAAGCTAAAGTGGTTGCGTCAAATCCATTATCGGTAGAAAATATTGTATACCGATGGCCAAAATGACACAACTTTTTTGTATTTTAGTTTTTTTGTTTATTATAAAAAGTATTTCACAATTTTTTTTTCAAGAATAGGATTTAGATAAACCGAAACGAAACTAGCATTAGTAATTTTCTAAGAATAATATTCTAATAATGGCTACTGTACCTAGAATGCGGCGAACATGTATAGTAAATGAAGTATATGACAATGATTTCATACGAACTGAAGACATATCGTTACTCCAACTTGACAGAAACCTAGCTGACGAATTGGAAACGATTGAATGGCTTGCAAAACGTCGTTTGTTAGCAAATGTTTGTAGTTGTGCAATCTGCCATCTAAGTCGCTTGACACTGTATTTGAGATCCAGTGATGGCTGGAGATGGGGTTGTCCAAAAGACAATTTTCGACTTTCAATACGGAAAAAAACTCTTTTTGTTAGAGAAAAGCAACCTCCCGTTAAGAACAATTGTTTTGGTGATTTATCTGTGGAGTAAAGATTTCCGAAAAAAAAAAAATTACGGAAGAAACTGGTTTGAGCCACATAACCATCATCGATTGGTGCAATATTTTGAGGGGGGGGGGGCATGCACACAACTTCTGGACAGAAACCCTCAAAGATTGGGGGGGGGGGGGATATTTCAGATGATGGAACTCTGATAGAAGTGGAAATAGACGAAAGCAAGTTCTATCATTGGAAATACCATAGAGGACATTGGTGAAGAAAACGCTGGTTGTTTGGTGCGGTCGAGAGAGAATCGGGTCGCTGTTGCTTAAGGGAAGTGGCCGGTCGGAAAAGGGAGACTCTTGTTCCCATAATCAGAGAGTGGATTCTGCCTGGCAGTAGAATAATTAGCGATAGTTGGTCTGCATATGCCAATTTATCACAAGTAGACAGTGGCGGATACGATCACGGTGTAGTGGTTCATGAAAGAAATTATGTGAATCTTAATGATTCTACAGTCCATACACAATTAATTGAGAATACGTGGATGAGAGCCAAACGCCAACTTCGGCGGCAGTTTGGTACATCAGATACGCTCTTTAGCTCATATTTGTCGGAATTTATTTGGAGACGCCGAGTCGGTCAGAACAAATTCAGCGAGATGTCCTGTTGCATTAATTTTTTTTGTTTCTGACAAAGGAGGAAGAATTGCTGTTTTCTGGGTCAGAATCTATCCATTTAACACTTATCGTTGGCTAGGTTTTGACATTGAAGTAGTATAAAAAAAAAAAATATGTTTTGTAATATTCTCTGCACAGTCAGAGAAATTTTTTCTTCTGGTTTAATTATTTTTGACAAAGGGAAGTCTCTTTGCCCGAAATATTATATAATGATTTTTAATCACCCGGACATCACACAAACAGCTAAAAACACTCTTGTTGTTATGTAAGACTTTAGGAAAAATAAATAGTAAATCATATTTCGTATTCGATCGATTTATTGTTTTGTTCCTTACAACTTGCATCTTACCCGGAATTTGCATTGCCCACAGCCTTTCAAAAACTTACTACTAATATATATATATATATATATTGATAAAGTTATTTTTAATTTATAAAACATTTTGCTACATAGGGGTACGGTTAGGTAGTACTAGCCAACCGACAAGCCTGGCAAGTAACGGACGCGTGTTTCATATCTAAAAATATTGTTATAAACTAATAGAGCTACTTAGCATCCAAATATCCGAAAATTATGTAGATTACAGAAAAAAACAAAAAACAGAAGTAACCTTACACATCCTGCTGGATATTCTAATTTGAAATGTCTTAGTTAACTTTGCAACAGGAACAAGTACGAAATGGTGACGCTATTAAATATACATAAGCAAGAATGTCTTTTTTTCTTCAGGATTTTATCTTTTTGTTTTTAAATCTAACTGGCTTTACAAACTCAGTTTTTACTTATTCAAGCAATCTAACCGGAGCTCATTAGACCTAATGAATCACATTTTTTCCGACATATATATATACAGGGTGGGCAAAAATAAGGGTCCTATTTTTAAAAATTCATAACTTTTTTATTTATTGATTTTAAAAAATTTTTTTTTTTAGAATAAGTAAAGGACCCCTTCCGAAGCAAGCATAAGCCGTATTAGCCCTAAGGAACGTACCCTCATTTAGAAAACATTATTTTTGCTTAAAAAACTCAAAACAGTGTAAAAAAACAATAGTTTAGTTTTTGTAAGTTTTAAGAAGTGTTTTTCGGCTAAAATTTGTTTTGTTTATTTCAAAAAATCTCGGAAGGGTCAGTCTACACACACATAAAGTTTGGTGAGTTTAACTTTTATTTTGTGGAAGTTATTCAAATTTAAAGATAGGACCCTTATTTTGGCCCACCCTGTATATATATATATATATATATATATATATATATATATATATATATATATATATATATATTACAGAGTATTAAGACAACATTAAGACAACCTCAGAGGCTGAAGAGAGTCCAGGTCCTCTTTGTTTGGATTTGAAACCGATGGTACCAATGTTGTCTTAATCTCCTGTAATGACATAAATATTACGCTCTTATTTTTGGACTTTTTAATAATCGAGCACTTTGCTGGGGTTCTCTCCCACTAACATTACATACTTATATATATATATATATATATTGTGTGTGTATTTAGGCAGCATTTTCTCATTTATGCAAATATTGTTAAAAATAACAGAATTCGTCTGTTTAATTATGCCTTTTTAAAAAAAATTTTTTCAATTTTTCTGATGGTCTTTTTTGTATTAAAATAAAAAAAAAAATTAATAAATGTTCCATAGGTTTCACGAACGTTTTGGCTAGTCAGAATCAAAGTTTAATATGTCAGCTTAACTTTGTATGTTAGGTTATACAAAAAATGTACAAGTTCTGAATAAAAACCGATATAGATCCATAATGGACGCATAGTGTTGAAGAATCAAAACAAACAAACTGACAGATTAAGAAAATCCATTATTGAAAGAAATCTAAAGAAATAGGATTAAATACACATGAAAACTGGAAGTAGATTTCTTAGACATAACTTTCAATTGATAAATAAAATAAACCATGAAAAACAAATGTTAAGTTCCGTATATATATAAATAAATACTTATAACAATTGTCCATAAATCAAATTCACAAATCTATAAGTAGTTGACTGGCAGACAGAAATCAATATTAAACAAAAGTAAATAAAATTAAAAAAATATGAAATTGCATTAAACCGCAAAAACATAACTATAATATATTCCAAAACACAAAAGAAACATATGGTTCAATCCACCATATAACAAAAAAGTAGAAACAAATATAAGTAAAATAGTAATGAACCTAACAAAAAAAAGATTCCTCATAAACAAACATCTGTTATTATACTAAAGCTGAGTAAATCAATGTTCGTTTTCTTATGACTTTTTTTCCTATATGTTTTAATGACACAAAATACATATTACAATATTCCTTAGTTCTCAGATTGAGTTATGTTTGAAAAAAAAAAAATCCATTTTTATTTCTTCTAATTAGCCGTAAGTTGTAATTAACTGAACAAGTCAACCATCTCATTCTTAGCTTTATATTTCTCTTGCCCTTTCTCACTGTGTGTTGATTCAGCAACTCTAATACTAATAGTTTTTTTAATATCTCTGTTAGCATTTAGAGAAAGTGACTTTTTTTCATCTAATTTACATAGTGTGTTCGTACACACCGTAAACACATATGTAAATTAGATGTCAAAATAGGTCGCTTTACTTCTATATTATCCATTAGGATAATGCAAGAAAAATTTCTTAACAGCTATGTCACAGGTTATGAATTTACGGTTGAAATCAAAGTGGGACAACTAATGGTTGTGGTGTGTGTAACCGTAGGGTCACGGGTACATCCCTTTCGGCTAGGAGCAAAGTTTAGTATGTGTTCTAATACTACGCTTAATCTTTTCTATCATGTAGACTGAGGTAAATTTTATTTTTGTTCAAATCCAGAATACTCCTTTTTGGAGAGCTTGATTTTCCTTACATAAAAAAAAACAACCTTATGTCTAACTCTACCCTCGTGGGGAGGCAAGTAACTAGGAACATGCAATAAAAATGTATATACGCAGAAAGAGCGGTGAAAACATATCTGATAGTATGATATAAATAATTAGTGCAAAATCTTATGTGAAATTGGCTTTATTCAGGTTTCGATACAATTTATACCATCTTCAGATATGCTAAGACCAGAAGCAAAATATATTTTTACATCGGAGACAATATTACAAATGAATGACGAAACATTGGAATGGAAGTTTTTTTTTTTACGTGAACGGTTTGCCGGCATATTTCTTAAAAAAACTTCCATTCTTTCACCCGCTTTTTTATTCATTTTGTGCCATTAAAAAGACCTGATGATGATTCTGGAGAGAATCGAAAACGTTTGAAAAACATACGGATCCTACATTAATTCATTCCATGTCAACGTTAAAAAGATCATTCGAAGAATGGAAAAAATAAAAAAAGGGATTACCAAACAGAAGAGTTCTGTTGTTTTCAACAACACATGCATTAATATATATATATATATATATATATATATATATATATATATATATAATCAGTTAATGTAGTTTGCATTGTTTGGTGTATATTACCTTTAGGTATTTTATAGAAAGCAATACAATGCAGAGGTGGCAATTTTTTTGCCGATGTTAGCTTGGATCGCTGGTTTGAAAATTGTGGAGCCGAGGATTATGAGATCGTATCAATTGGTGATGTTAACCCTGTTTAAGACTTTGCTGATTTGCGAGACGGCCATCGAGAATGATTCTGTCGGACAGTCAATATTGACAATCTTAAACTTGGCAGGGTTTACCTCAAGCCCGATTGCAGCAAGGGCTGGGATGATTCTGGAGAGGTTCTTAACAACATTTGCCCAACTGACTCCACATGTTGCATCATTGAGATACCAGATGTTCAAAGGTGTAGTTACTGAACGGGCGACATCGTCGACTCACAGGGCAAATAGAAAGGGGTCCTATTGGGTCACCCTGCTGTATACCACACTGTGATTCAAAGGTGTGGTATGCTATAATCAGGGTGCTGGGACTGGCGTAGGTAGTGTGAGCCAAAGGATGAAGCACAGGAGCTCGATGGAGACAGGTTTCTAGAAGATGGTCTCATCGGATGGAGTTGAAAGCGTTCTTCACATCCAATTTGACCAGCAAACGGTCTTACTGCCATTGTTGTTGGTCCTGGATGGACGTCCTAACAGGATGTACTGCAGCTTCGCCTCCACGACAGACTCCTACACCGAATTGGATGGGGGGACAGCTCGGGGGTCAGTGTGCGGATCACAGGGTGTGTGGCCACTTGGGAGGCGAGACGACGAAGAATGTTTCCAACGGCAATAATTCGTAATCCGCCGTCCATTTTTCCTTAACGCCATCAGATTTGCTAAAAATAGAAGCTCCCTCGCAATTGAAGGAGAATCACCGGAGATGATTTTTTCACGAAGTCTTAACAGGGCAAATACAAGACGACGACCCGCTTCAGCTGTCGCAGAGGATGTCAAATCTATCACTTTTCAAGGTCTGAGGCTGTCAATTCCTCCATTACTGCTTGGAGCGAAGGACTACAGGGCCGTTCGGACGTCATCACAGGACACGCTGACTGGCACAAATGGTTGATAGGGGGGGGAAGACAAAGTCCTGGTATCCGGTGGTGATGGACGATGTTTTATTTTCAGCACATCGCTGTTTGGACATTCGACAGTATCATCCGGGCTGATTTTGCATTGACAGCCCCCCCCCCCCCCCCCTCAAATCTGCTGTAAGCTTGCATTGATGAAGGTATGGGGCGGTATCAGATGTTAGCTTTCACATCACGGGACAATGATATCTTTGCTTTTGTGGGATGGAGACCCAGCGTGATTGGGGCAAAGACTAAGAGGCATTCCCAGGAATTCAGAGAGTTTTCAGTGGTAACAGACTCATATATATATATTTATATATATATATATATATATTTATATATATATATATATATATATATATAAATATTTCAGGTATCTACATAAAATTTTATGAGGAGATATAATTTTTTATGTATCAATTTTCAGTATTTACTTCAACAGTGCATGATACGTAAGTAAAGCTAGGTAGTAAGCTATGAAAATTAAATTTTAGCCTGAAGATTCCCCCGGGTATGAAACGCGGGAGCCTCTGTGTAGCTTAATTGGAATAAATATATTTTCATAGCTTTATATATAAACAAATAAATATATATATTATACTGTTAACTCAATTTCCCACTGCCACCATCTATTTGAAGCCTGTAATTTATTTTTTGATAAGCGGCCCTTTAAGGTCCACTCCTGCTACCACCTTTGTTTCAAACATTTTATACTTGTGTTATTTTCTTCATACAATCATGCTGAGGAAGTCTTGAAATAAAGACGAAACTTTGATGAATACATAAATAATATTTTTGGTTTTCCTGTTTTCAATTTCTATCATGTCAGAAAACTATTTCCATTCTTTATCATATATATATATATATATATATATATATATATATATATAACACATATATATAATATATATATAATATATCTGTATTACACATATAATATATATATATATAATATATCTGTATTACACATATAATATATATATATATAATATATCTGTATTACACATATAATATATATATATATAATATATCTGTATTACACATATAATATATATATAATATATCTGTATTACACATAATATATATATATAATATATCTGTATTACACATATAATATATATATAATATATCTGTATTACACATAATATATATATATAATATATCTGTATTACACATATAATATATATATATATATAATATATACATATATAACACACATATATAATATATATGTATTACACATATAATATATATATATATAATATATACATATATAACACACATATATAATATATATGTATTACACATATAATATATACATATTATACATATAATATATACATATTATACATATAATATATACATATTATACATATAATATATACATATTATACATATAATATATACATATTATACATATAATATATACATATTATACATATAATATATACATATTATACATATAATATATACATATTATACATATAATATATACATATTATACATATAATATATACATATTATACATATAATATATACATATTATACATATAATATATACATATTATACATATAATATATACATATAATATATACATATTATACATATAATATATACATATTATACATATAATATATACATATAATATATACATATTATACATATAATATATACATATAATATATACATATTATACATATAATATATACATATATATACATATAATATATACATATATATACATATAATATATACATATATATACATATATATATAATATATAATATATATGTATTACACATAATATATACATATATAACACATATATATAATATATATATAATATATATGTATTACACATAATATATACATATATAACACATATATATAATATATATATATAATATATATGTATTACACATAATATATACATATATAACACATATATATAATATATATATATAATATATATGTATTACACATATAATATATATAACACATATATATATAACATATGTATTACACATATAATATATGTATATAACACATAAAGAACATAATATTTATATATAATACATACATATATAATACATACATATAATACATAATATACAGTTTTTACTATAGAAATTCATTAAAAAAATTTTTAAATGTATTTAAAACATAGGAAACCGTAAGTTCTTGAAGATCTAATACACAATGTGGGCTCAAGATAATGGTCAAGCACTGTTCCAAAAGGGAAAATGTGACTATCGACATCCAATATCTTGTGGTGCCATGCAAGGACAATAAGATTCCAGCATGGGATATCTCCATGGGGAGACACACCAAGATACATCCCTCAGGCAACGACAGTATTACATATCAAATAGAGTTATAAAAATGTAATTATTAGTTAAGCAATTGTTTATTTGTGGTCGTTTAGAGTGGTGCATTGGTTGTGATAATGACGCGTGATGATTAGCTATTTGCACATCCCGTTGAATTATTTCAATAAAGAGTTAGTCAATTTGTGTCTTGATCATTCTCTTATTTAAGGAGTTAACCATTGAAATGAAACTTCCGATCATTATTCCATTTTCGACAGTTCACTTCTTAAAACAGTGACCCTGATGATGAAATAAACTTTTAATCTTCGTTCCGTTCTAATTCTTTACCTCCTTTGGAGGGGGGGGGGGGCACACCTAAATAGCAGAAAACAACAAAAGCAAATGGTGAGAGGTTCAGTCTTCAAAATTAGTTAACCCTGCGCTCTTTTGATAAACTTTTCGGTACTTCTTCAGATACCCGAGCTGCTCCGATGAATTGGCTGCTCTGGTGCCCCCTTGTTGTAAGTTCATTAGACCAACTCGACAATCGACTAAATCCCATCCATTCACTGTGGAGTCCTCAGATGCCGAAGAGCTTTCTACTCAAATAGCTTCTTTCCTCGTGCTGCTGGCCTCTGGAACTCCCTCCCTGCCCCCTGTTTCTCCGACGGTACTGATATGTAGAAATTTAAAACTAATGTAAACAGACATCTCGCTGCGCAGATCCCAATTTAGGTTACCCCCCCCCCCAACCGTCTCCCTTTTCTTTCTTCTCAGTAGCCCCTTACGTCTACAGTGGCGGCCTGCCTTGTCTGGGATGAACTATGTTAAAAATAAATAAATAAATAAAATAAAAAAAAACTTTGACACTAACGCTAATCCTAAATACTGGGTCAAAGTTAGCACAAGTCCTAATCTAGAGAAGCACCCACTTTTTCTTTTTTTTTTTTTCCTATGAAAACAAAGAGAATTGGGTATTTTCATTTTTTTATTGGAAAAACATTAATAATTTTTTAATAAAAATAATACATAAGATACCAATAAATATATAAATCATACTCTTCCTAACGCGAATAACATATACGGGCATTATACCACCAAACTAAGATTCCCAGCTGCTCTTTAGGGTGGTGGCTTCATACCAAAATCAGACTTGCAGAGTTTTGAGCATTCTGGTGTTCCTAGTTCTGTTGGTCTGGGGGTATTGTAGGAGGTCCACCTTCCCAGGCTTTACCTTCTCACCCTTTTTAGAAGGGGGTTAGTTTATTGCTAATCATCTGAGATGCCCTTACCGAAGAATGCTGACGAGGCTGCCCTGGCAATTTTTGTTTGGCCAGTGCTCTTTCTCTTTGACACTGGCTTTTCCAATTCCTACTTTCCACCTTTGAGTCACATTTTCCCCGCTGTGGGCGGGGGATGAATAATTAAAATAAGTTTATAGCTCAACAGAAACATTTACAGTTTATGATTGTACGAAAGGGATGGGACTAAAAAAAAAAAGAAAAAAAATGAAACCCCTCATGTTTAAAATAAAAAGAATCCCCCTAAAATTTAACTTTTTTTTTTTTTTAAATTTTTACTTGCTACTTTTTATACATTGTATTTTTTTTTTTATTGCACCATAAATATATCAAACTGATCCCTGACTTTTTGACATACAATTAGTTTTCTTTTTTTTAGATGACCAGTCGATTTACCTATATTTTATAACTAGCAGGGAGACCCGACGTTGCTGAGGATAACTACTATGTACTTTTTTACTTTATTACTTTCTTTGTTTCAAGCGAGATATTCAAGAGAGATAATACAAACTTTTGTGAACTTCCTAAGTGTGTATTATAAATAGTATAAAAGTTCGTATTATCTCCCTTGAACATGTCCAAAATGGCGGCTATATTCCCCCCTTATTTGTTTATCGATAAAATTCGTTTTTCGTTTATAAAATATAAACTCCTTTATCAATTTACGTGATTTTTGGTATAAGATATATTCATTCCGTGACAGGTACGTACATCAAACAGATCTTTCTTTTTTTTTAATGTCTCCGTACTTCTGGATAAGCACCGAAAAAAAAACTCGGTGCGGTTTAAGGCATGCAAGTGCAAAGGAAACAAGTGTTCCGGTTTTATTTTTTATACCATAAATTGAAACAGAATTAAAAAAAAACATTTTTTACATATTAAAAAAAGCTGTACTACTACTACTACTACTACTATTATTAGTAGTAATAGTAGTAGTAGTAGTAGTAGTAGTTCATATGAATTAGATTTCTGATTTAACACAAGCGTATTGACAGTGTCACGGTCGTGCTTATTTACTAAGGGAGGAACAAACAATTATTACATAGATACTATCACTAAAAATGTAAGTAAACTGCACATAGAAGCTAATTTGGTAAATTAAATGTTAATTCTTTTGGTAAAAGTTATTTGTTGTATCTTTTTCTCGACTGTTAACTATACTGCAACTTTACCGCTGATTTCATACTACATATCGGTAGTGTGGAGCATAGCCCAGACTTTGGACTGATTCCTGAATTTTTAGAAGATCCAATGCCGACTCTTGTCTGTCTGAGAGATATTCTTCTTCTTCTTCTTCTTCTTCCGGTACAGAGTATTATTTATTTATTTATAGCTTGTTAATTGTAAACGGGAACAGACATGTTTTTTCAAAGTTCTATGATGTGAGAAACAACATTCAAAGAATTCAATTAAAAAATGTTAAATTTAAACCTCAAAATAGCAACAGGAAAAAAGTCATTTTTGATGAAACGTGAATGTAACATGATTTTGGATTTTGTGTGTTTGAAACATCTGTCTAATAAGTGTGTGCGTGTGTGTATATAAGTTAGGTATGTGTATGTGTTTATATATTTGTATGTATGATTCACTCCTAAACTAATGACTGAACATTATGCATTTTAGAACACAGCTGCTAGGCTTAAGAGGTCGTAGTGTGAGCTATATTTAGTTGAATTTAGTTTTATGCAAACAAAGTAAAGAGTGGGTGAAAATTCAGATACCTCCGATTTTTGTGAAATTTTAACAATCAAGGAATATTTATTAATATTTCTTAAATTTCAGTTTCTCTGGGGTATTTAAAGCGTTTATAGAGGCAAAATATGTGCATAACCTCCTATTTGAAAATTCAAATATTTCAGATTTGCATTAACTTTGATCCCTAGTCATTAGGCACTAATTAAGCCACTAGGAGATAGAATTTTTTTTTTAATGTAAAAAGTCCGCCCATCTGGATGAAACCGCGGCACATTTCTGAAATATGTAACATAGTTTTCAAATAAATTATTTGCGATCGTGCACTATTTCTTTTCTAATATAACCTCTCTCTCACACACACACACACACACACACCTCCTCACTTGTGGGCTGAGCTCTCTGGTATGGGAAGTTATAGTTTGACTCTTTGTAATTAGAACAGAATTATCTTGGTAAATTTGTAATGTAAACAAATACACAAAAACATAACTTCCCTTACTTTTGAGACAAGCGGAAACGGAATATCGATAAGATTGCTGACTGCTGTACAAGTAGTCAGTTTTCGAATCTCAGCCTGAAACATTATGTCTAGCCACACTGAAGAGTCGTGAGATGGAGAAACAGCTGAACCATATACATTTTTAAAAGAATATATAAATCAAACTTTACGGTTTCTACCAAATCGAGAAAAAAAAGTAAAAGGAAAGAAATAACATTAAAAAGTAAAAAAAATAATATTGCATGAATCGGCACGGGACGACTTTATTGCGAACAGCCTAATTCCGTTGTTGGCATTTGTTTTTCAGATTATTTCTCTGAGGGTTCACGTGAAGGTTGCCACTATCCATAAGTGATAGTAGTGCTATGGAATTGACTGGATTCGATCTTGAAAGACCCACGTCTTCAGTTCGCATCGTAAGTAACTTCACCACAAACACCTCTCATTATGCTCATAGGAAGACGGATTTAAGCAGAAAAAACATTCCCCATTATCTAGCAACACTTAAGAGGTAAACATTTTCCATTATCTAGTCACACTGAAAAGCAAAACATTCTGCATTGTCTAGCCACACTGAAGAGCAAAACATTCTGCACTGTCTAGCCACACTGAAGAGCAAAAGATTCTCCACTGTTTAGCCACACTGAAGAGCAAAACATCCTGCATTGTCTAGCTACACTGAAGAGCAAAACATTCTCCACTGTTTAGCCACTCTGAAAAATAAACATTCCGCATTGTCCAGCCACACTAAAACGCAAAACATCCTGCATTGTCTAGCTACACTGAAGAGCAAAAATTCTCCACTGTTTTTCCACTCTGAAGAGCAAAACATTCCGCATTGTCTAGCAACACTAAAGAGCAAAACATTCCGCATTGTCTAGCCACACTGAAGAGCAAAACATTCTCCACTGTTTAGCCACACTAAAAAGCAAAACATTCCGCATTGTCTAGCCACACTGAGGAGCAAAACATTCTGCATTGTCCAGCCACACTGAAAAGCAAAACATTTTGTATTGTCTAGCCACACTGAACAGCAAAACATTCTGTATTGTCTAGCTACACTGAAGAGCTAAACATTCCCCATTGTCTAGCCATACTGAAGAGCTAAACATTCTGCATTGTCTAGCCACACTGAAGAGCAAAACGTTCTCCACTGTTTCGCCACTCTGATGAGCAAAACATTCTGCATTGTCTAGCCACACTGAAGAGCAAAACATTCCCCATTGTCTAGCCACCCTAAAGAGCAAAACATTCTGCATTGTCTAGCCACACTGAAGAGCGATACATACTCCACTGTCTAGCTACTCTGAAGAGCAAAACATTCCGCATTGTCCAGCCACACTAAGGAGCCAAAACATTCTGCATTGTCCAGCCACACTGAAAAGCTAAACATTCTGCATTGTCTAGCCACACTGAAGAGCAAAACATTCTGCATTGTCAAGCCACACTGAAGAGCAAAATATTCTGCATTGTCTAGCAACACTAAAGAGCAAAAAATCCCCATTATCTAGCCACACTGAGGAGCAAAAAATTTCCAATTGTCTAGCCACACTGAAGAGCAAAACATTCCCCATTGTCTAGCCACACTGAAGAGCGAAACATTCTGCATTGTCTAGCCACACTGAAGAGCAAAACATTCCCCATTGTCTAGCAACACTAAAGAGCAAAAAATTCCCATTGTCTAGCCACACTGAAAAGCAAAACATTCTGCATTGTCTAGCCACACTGAAAAGCAAAACATTCCGCATTGTCTAGCTACACTGAAGAGCAAAACATTCCGTATTGTCTAGCCACACTGAAAAGCAAAACATTCCGCATTGTCCAGCTACACTGAGGAGCAAAACATTCTGTATTGTCTAGCCACACTGAGGAGCAAAACATTCTGCATTGTCTAGCCACACTGAAGAGCAAAACATTCTGCATTGTCTAGCAACACTAAAGAGCAAAACATTCTGCATTGTCTAGCCACACTGAAGAGCAAAACATTCCGTATTGTCTAGCCACACTGAAGAGCAAAACATTCCCCATTGTCTAGCCACACTGAAGAGCAAAACATTCTGCATTGTTTAGCCACACTGAAGAGCGATACATACTCCACTGTCTAGCCACACTGACGAACAAAAAATTCCGCATTGTCTAGCCACACTGAAGAGCAAAACATTTAGCATTGTCTAGCCACACTGAAGAGCAAAACATTCCGTATTGTCTAGCCACACTGAAGAGCAAAACATTCCGTATGGTCCAGCCACACTGAAAAGCAATACATTCTGCATTGTCTAGCAACACTAAAGAGCAAAAAATCCCCATTGTCTAGCCACACTGAGGAGCAAAAAATTTCCCATTGTCTAGCCACACTGAAGAGCAAAACATTCCGTATTGTCTAGCCACACTGAAGAGCAAAACATTCCGTATGGTCCAGCCACACTGAAAAGCAATACATTCTGCATTGTCTAGCAACACTAAAGAGCAAAAAATCCCCATTGTCTAGCCACACTGAGGAGCAAAAAATTTCCCATTGTCTAGCCACACTGAAGAGCAAAACATTCCCCATTGTCTAACCACACTACAGAGCAAAACATTCCCCATTGTCTAGCCACACTAAAGAGCAAAACATTCCCCATTGTCTAACCACACTACAGAGCAAAACATTCCCCATTGTCTAGCCACACTAAAGAGAAAAACATTCTGCATTTTCTAGTAACACTGAGGAGCAAAACATTCTGCATTGTCTAGCAACACTGAAGAGCACAACATTCTGCATTGTCTAGCAACACTGAGGAGCAAAACATTCTGCATTGTCTAGCCACACTGAAGAGCAAAACATTCCGCATTGTCTAGCCACACTGAAGAGAAAACATTCCGCATTGTCTAGCCACACTGAAGAGCAAAACATTTCAGTATTGTCTAGCCACACTGAAGATCAAAATATTCTGCATTGTCTAGCCACACTGAAGATCAAAATATTCTGCATTGTCTAGCAACACTGAGGAGCAAAACATTCTGCATTGTCTAGCCACACTAAAGAGCAAAACATTCCACATTGTCTAGCCACACTAAAGAGCAAAACATTCCGCATTGTCTAGCCACACTGAGGAGCAAAACATTCTGCATTGTCTAGCCACACTGAAGAGCAAAACATTCTGCATTGTCTAGCCACACTGAGGAGCAAAACATTCTGCATTGTCTAGCCACACTGAAGAGCAAAACATTCCGCATTGTCTAGCCACACTAAAGAGCAAAACATTTCCTATTGTCTAGCCACACTGAAGAGCAAAACATTCCGCATTGTGTAGCCACACTGAAGAGCAAAACATTTCAGTATTGTCTAGCCACACTGAAGATCAAAATATTCTGCATTGTCTAGCCACACTTGAGCAAAACATTTAACATTGTCTAGCCACACTGAAGAGCAAAACATTCCCCATTGTCTAGCCACACTGAAGAGCAAAACATTTCAGTATTGTCTAGCCACACTGAAGATCAAAATATTCTGCATTGTCTAGCCACACTTGAGCAAAACATTCCACATTGTCTAGCCACACTGAAGAGCAAAACATTCCACATTGTCTAGTAACACTGAGGAGCAAAACATTCTGCATTGTCTAGCCACACTGAAGAGCAAAACATTCCGCATTGTCTCGCCACACTGAGGAGCAAAACATTCCACATTGTCTAGCCACACTGAAGAGCAAAACATTCCGCATTGTCTAGCCACACTGAAGAGCAAAACATTCCGCATTGTCCAGCCACACTGAAAAGCAAAACATTCCCCATTGTCTAGCAACACTGAAGAGCAAAACATTTCCCACTGTCTAGCAACACTGAAGAGCAAAACATTCCCCATTGTCTAGCCACACTGAGGAGCAAAACATTTCCTATTGTCTAGTCACACTGAAGAGCGAAACATTCCCCATTTTCTAGCTACACTGAAGAACAAAACATTCCTTATTTTCTAGCCACACTAGAGAGCAAAACATTCCCCATTTTCTAGCCACACTGAGGAGCAAAACATTTCCCATTGTCTAGCCACACTGAGGAGCAAAACATTTCCCATTGTCTAGCCTCACTGAAGAGCAAAACATTCCGCATTGTCTAGCCACACTGAAGACCAAAACATTTCAGTATTGTCTAGCCACACTGAAGATCAAAATATTTTGCATTGTCTAGCCACACTGAAGAGCAAAATATTCTGCATTTTCTAGACACACTGAAGAGCAAAATATTCTGCATTTTCTAGACACACTGAAGAGCAAAACATTCTGCATTGTCTAGCCACACTGAAGAGCACAACATTCTGCATTGTCTAGCCACACTAAAGAGCAAAACATTCCACATTGTCTAGCCACACTAAAGAGCAAAACATTCCACATTGTCTAGCCACACTAAAGAGCAAAACATTCCGCATTGTCTAGCCACACTGAAGAGCAAAACATTCCGCATTGTCTAGCCACACTGAAGAGCAAAACATTCTGCATTGTCTAGCCACACTGAGGAGAAAAACATTCTGCATTGTCTAGCCACACTAAAGAGCAAAACATTCCGCATTGTCTAGCCACACTAAAGAGCAAAACATTCCGCATTGTCTAGCCACACTGAAGATCAAAATATTCTGCATTGTCTAGCCACACTTGAGCAAAACATTCTGCATTGTCTAGCTACACTTAAGAGAAAAACATTCTGCATCGTCTAGCCACACTGAGGAGCAAAACATTCTACATTGTCTAGCCACACTGAGGAGCAAAACATTCCCCATTGTCTAGCCACACTGAAGAGCAAAACATTCTGCATTGTCTAGCCACACTGAAGAGCAAAACATTCCCCATTGTCTAGCCACACTGAAGAGCAAAACATTCTGCATTGTCTAGCCACACTGAAGAGCAAAACATTCCCCATTGTCTAGCCACACTGAAGAGCAAAACATTCTGCATTGTCTAGCCACACTGAAGAGCAAAACATTCCCCATTGTCTAGCCACACTGAAGAGAAAAACATTTCAGTATTGTCTAGCCACACTGAAGAGCAAAACATTCAGCATTGTCTAGCCACACTGAAGAGCAAAACATTCTGCATTGTCTAGCAACACTGAGGAGCAAAACATTCTGCATTGTCTAGCCACACTGAAGAGCGAAACATTCCCCATTTTCTAGCCACACTGAAGAGCAAAACATTCTGCATTGTCTAGCCACACTGAGGAGCAAAACATTCTGCATTGTCTAGCCACACTGAGGAGCAAAACATTCCCCATTGTCTAGCCACACTGAAGAGCAAAACATTCCCCATTGTCTAGCCCCACTCAGGAGCAAAACATTCCGCATTGTCTAGCCACACTGAAGAGCAAAACATTCCGCATTGTCTCGCCACACTGAAGAGCAAAACATTCCACATTGTCTAGCCACACTGAAGAGCAAAACATTCCGCATTGTCTAGCCACACTGAAGAGCAAAACATTCCGCATTGTCTTGCCACACTGAAAAGCAAAACATTCCCCATTGTCTAGCCACACTGAGGAGCAAAACATTTCCCACTGTCTAGCAACACTGAAGAGCAAAACATTCCCCATTGTCTAGCCACACTGAGGAGCAAAACATTTCCTATTGTCTAGTCACACTGAAGAGCGAAACATTCCCCATTTTCTAGCTACACTGAAGAACAAAACATTCCTTATTTTCTAGCCACACTAGAGAGCAAAACATTCCCCATTTTCTAGCCACACTGAGGAGCAAAACATTTCCCATTGTCTAGCCACACTGAGGAGCAAAACATTTCCCATTGTCTAGCCTCACTGAAGAGCAAAACATTCCGCATTGTCTAGCCACACTGAAGACCAAAACATTCCGCATTGTCCAGCCACACTGAAGAGCAAAACATTCCCCATTGTCGAGCCACACTGAAAAGCAAAACATTCCGCATTGTCTAGCCACACTGAAGACCAAAACATTTCAGTATTGTCTAGCCACACTGAAGATCAAAATATTTTGCATTGTCTAGCCACACTGAAGAGCAAAATATTCTGCATTTTCTAGACACACTGAAGAGCAAAACATTCTGCATTGTCTAGCCACACTGAAGAGCACAACATTCTGCATTGTCTAGCCACACTAAAGAGCAAAACATTCCACATTGTCTAGCCACACTAAAGAGCAAAACATTCCACATTGTCTAGCCACACTAAAGAGCAAAACATTCCGCATTGTCTAGCCACACTGAAGAGCAAAACATTCCGCATTGTCTAGCCACACTGAAGAGCAAAACATTCTGCATTGTCTAGCCACACTGAGGAGAAAAACATTCTGCATTGTCTAGCCACACTAAAGAGCAAAACATTCGGCATTGTCTAGCCACACTAAAGAGCAAAACATTCCGCATTGTCTAGCCACACTGAAGATCAAAATATTCTGCATTGTCTAGCCACACTTGAGCAAAACATTCTGCATTGTCTAGCTACACTTAAGAGAAAAACATTCTGCATCGTCTAGCCACACTGAGGAGCAAAACATTCTACATTGTCTAGCCACACTGAGGAGCAAAACATTCCCCATTGTCTAGCCACACTGAAGAGCAAAACATTCTGCATTGTCTAGCCACACTGAAGAGCAAAACATTCCCCATTGTCTAGCCACACTGAAGAGCAAAACATTCTGCATTGTCTAGCCACACTGAAGAGCAAAACATTCCCCATTGTCTAGCCACACTGAAGAGCAAAACATTCTGCATTGTCTAGCTACACTGAAGAGCAAAACATTCCCCATTGTCTAGCCACACTGAAGAGAAAAACATTTCAGTATTGTCTAGCCACACTGAAGAGCAAAACATTCAGCATTGTCTAGCCACACTGAAGAGCAAAACATTCTGCATTGTCTAGCAACACTGAGGAGCAAAACATTCTGCATTGTCTAGCCACACTGAAGAGCGAAACATTCCCCATTTTCTAGCCACACTGAAGAGCAAAACATTCTGCATTGTCTAGCCACACTGAGGAGCAAAACATTCTGCATTGTCTAGCCACACTGAGGAGCAAAACATTCCCCATTGTCTAGCCCCACTCAGGAGCAAAACATTCCGCATTGTCTAGCCACACTGAAGAGCAAAACATTCCGCATTGTCTAGCCACACTGAGGAGAAAAACATTCCCCATTGTCTAGCCACACTGAGGAGCAAAACATTTCCTATTGTCTAGCCACACTGAAGAGCGAAACATTCCCCATTTTCTAGCCACACTGAAGAGCAAAACATTCTGCATTGTCTAGCCACACTGACGAGAAAAACATTTCCTATTGTCTAGCAACACTGAAGAGCAAAACATTCTGCATTGTCTAGCCACACTGAAGAGCAAAACATTCCCCATTGTCTAGCCACACTGAAGAGCAAAACATTCTGCGTTGTCTAGCCACACTGAAGAGCAAAACATTCTGCATTGTCTAGCCACACTGAAGAGCAAAACATTCCCCATTGTCTAGCCACACTGAAGAGCAAAACATTCCCCATTGTCTAGCCACACTGAAGAGCAAAACATTCCCCATTGTCTAGCCACACTGAAGAGCAAAACATTCAGCATTGTCTAGCCACACTGAAGAGCAAAACATTCCCCATTGTCTAGCCACACTGAAGAGCAAAACATTCCGCATTGTCTAGCCACACTGAGGAGCAAAACATTCTGCATTGTCTAGCCACACTGAAGAGCAAAACATTCTGCACTGTCTAGCCACACTGAAGAGCAAAACATTCTGCATTGTCTAGCCACACTGAGGAGCAAAACATTTCCCATTGTCTAGCCACACTGAAGAGCAAAACATTCTGCATTGTCTAGCCACACTGAAGAGCAAAACATTCCCTATTGTCTAGCCACACTGAAGAGCAAAACATTCTGCATTGTCTAGCCACACTGACGAGCCAAACATTCTGCATTGTCTAGCCACACTGAAGAGCAAAACATTCCCCATTTTCTAGCCAAACTGAGGAGCAAAACATTCCGCATTGTCTAGCCACACTGAGGAACAAAACATTCTGCATTGTCTAGCCACACTGAAGAGCAAAACATTCTGCATTGTCTAGCCACACTGAAGAGCAAAACATTCTGCATTGTCTAGCCACACTGACGAGCAAAACATTTCCTATTGTCTAGCAACACTGAAGAGCAAAACATTCTGCATTGTCTAGCCACACTGAAGAGCAAAACATTCTTCATTGTCTAGCCACACTGAAGAGTAAAACATTCTGCATTGTCTAGCCACACTGAAGAGCAAAACATTCCCCATTGTCTAGCCACACTGAAGAGCAAAACATTCTGCATTGTCTAGCCACACTGAAGAGCAAAACATTCTGCATTGTCTAGCCACACTGAAGAGCAAAACATTCTGCATTGTCTAGCCACACTGAAGAGCAAAACATTCTGCATTGTCTAGCCACACTGAAGAGCAAAACATTCTGCATTTTTTAGCCACACTGAAGAGCAAAACATTCCGCATTGTCTAGCCACACTGAAGAGCAAAACATTTCAGTATTGTCTAGCCACACTGAAGATCAAAATATTCTGCATTGTCTAGCCACACTGAAGAGCAAAATATTCTGCATTGTCTAGCCACACTGAGGAGCAAAACATTCTGCATTGTCTAGCCACACTGAAGAGCAAAAAATTCCGCATTGTCTAGCCACACTAAAGAGCAAAACATTCCACATTGTCTAGCCACACTAAAGAGCAAAACATTCCGCATTGTCTAGCCACACTGAAGAGCAAAACATTCCGCATTGTCTAGCCACACTGAAGAGCAAAACATTCTGCATTGTCTAGCCACACTGAGGAGCAAAACATTCTGCATTGTCTAGCCACACTGAAGAGCAAAACATTCTGCATTGTCTAGCCACACTGAGGAGCAAAACATTCTGCATTGTCTAGCCACACTGAAGAGCAAAACATTCCGCATTGTCTAGCCACACTAAAGAGCAAAACATTTCCTATTGTCTAGCCACACTGAAGAGCAAAACATTCCGCATTGTGTAGCCACACTGAAGAGCAAAACATTTCAGTATTGTCTAGCCACACTGAAGATCAAAATATTCTGCATTGTCTAGCCACACTTGAGCAAAACATTCAACATTGTCTAGCCACACTGAAGAGCAAAACATTCCCCATTGTCTAGCCACACTGAAGAGCAAAACATTTCAGTATTGTCTAGCCACACTGAAGATCAAAATATTCTGCATTGTCTAGCCACACTTGAGCAAAACATTCCACATTGTCTAGCCACACTGAAGAGCAAAACATTCTGCATTGTCTAGCCACACTGAAGAGCAAAACATTCTGCATTGTCTAGCAACACTGAGGAGCAAAACATTCTGCATTGTCTAGCCACACTGAAGAGCAAAACATTCCGCATTGTCTAGCCACACTGAGGAGCAAAACATTCCACATTGTCTAGCCACACTGAAGAGCAAAACATTCCGCATTGTCTAGCCACACTGAAGAGCAAAACATTCCGCATTGTCCAGCCACACTGAAAAGCAAAACATTCCCCATTGTCTAGCCACACTGAGGAGCAAAACATTTCCCATTGTCTAGCAACACTGAAGAGCAAAACATTCCCCATTGTCTAGCCACACTGAGGAGCAAAACATTTCCTATTGTCTAGTCACACTGAAGAGCGAAACATTCCCCATTTTCTAGCTACACTGAAGAACAAAACATTCCTTATTTTCTAGCCACACTAGAGAGCAAAACATTCCCCATTTTCTAGCCACACTGAGGAGCAAAACATTTCCCATTGTCTAGCCACACTGAGGAGCAAAACATTTCCCATTGTCTAGCCTCACTGAAGAGCAAAACATTCCGCATTGTCTAGCCACACTGAAGACCAAAACATTCCGCATTGTCCAGCCACACTGAAGAGCAAAACATTCCCCATTGTCGAGCCACACTGAAGAGCAAAACATTCCGCATTGTCTAGCCACACTGAAGACCAAAACATTTCAGTATTGTCTAGCCACACTGAAGATCAAAATATTTTGCATTGTCTAGCCACACTGAAGAGCAAAATATTCTGCATTTTCTAGACACACTGAGGAGCAAAACATTCTGCATTGTCTAGCCACACTGAAGAGCACAACATTCTGCATTGTCTAGCCACACTAAAGAGCAAAACATTCCACATTGTCTAGCCACACTAAAGAGCAAAACATTCCACATTGTCTAGCCACACTAAAGAGCAAAACATTCCGCATTGTCTAGCCACACTGAAGAGCAAAACATTCCGCATTGTCTAGCCACACTGAAGAGCAAAACATTCTGCATTGTCTAGCCACACTGAGGAGAAAAACATTCTGCATTGTCTAGCCACACTAAAGAGCAAAACATTCCCCATTGTCTAGCCACACTAAAGAGCAAAACATTCCGCATTGTCTAGCCACACTGAAGATCAAAATATTCTGCATTGTCTAGCCACACTTGAGCAAAACATTCTGCATTGTCTAGCCACACTGAGGAGCAAAACATTCCCCATTGTCTAGCCACACTGAAGAGCAAAACATTCTGCATTGTCTAGCCACACTGAAGAGCAAAACATTCCCCATTGTCTAGCCACACTGAAGAGCAAAACATTCTGCATTGTCTAGCCACACTGAAGAGCAAAACATTCCCCATTGTCTAGCCACACTGAAGAGCAAAACATTCTGCATTGTCTAGCCACACTGAAGAGCAAAACATTCCCCATTGTCTAGCCACACTGAAGAGAAAAACATTTCAGTATTGTCTAGCCACACTGAAGAGCAAAACATTCAGCATTGTCTAGCCACACTGAAGAGCAAAACATTCTGCATTGTCTAGCAACACTGAGGAGCAAAACATTCTGCATTGTCTAGCCACACTGAAGAGCGAAACATTCCCCATTTTCTAGCCACACTGAAGAGCAAAACATTCCGCATTGTCTAGCCACACTGAGGAGCAAAACATTCCCCATTGTCTAGCCACACTGAAGAGCAAAACATTCCCCATTGTCTAGCCCCACTCAGGAGCAAAACATTCCGCATTGTCTAGCCACACTGAAGAGCAAAACATTCCGCATTGTCTAGCCACACTGAGGAGCAAAACATTCCCCATTGTCTAGCCACACTGAGGAGCAAAACATTTCCTATTGTCTAGCCACACTGAAGAGCGAAACATTCCCCATTTTCTAGCCACACTGAAGAGCAAAACATTCTGCATTGTCTAGCCACACTGACGAGAAAAACATTTCCTATTGTCTAGCAACACTGAAGAGCAAAACATTCTGCATTGTCTAGCCACACTGAAGAGCAAAACATTCCCCATTGTCTAGCCACACTGAAGAGCAAAACATTCTGCGTTGTTTAGCCACACTGACGAGCAAAACATTTCCGATTGTCTAGCAACACTGAAGAGCAAAACATTCTGCATTGTCTAGCCACACTGAAGAGCAAAACATTCTGCATTGTCTAGCCACACTGAAGAGCAAAACATTCCCCATTGTCTAGCCACACTGAAGAGCAAAACATTCCCCATTGTCTAGCCACACTGAAGAGCAAAACATTCCCCATTGTCTAGCCACACTGAAGAGCAAAACATTCAGCATTGTCTAGCCACACTGAAGAGCAAAACATTCCCCATTGTCTAGCCACACTGAAGAGCAAAACATTCCGCATTGTCTAGCCACACTGAGGAGCAAAACATTCTGCATTGTCTAGCCACACTGAAGAGCAAAACATTCTGCACTGTCTAGCCACACTGAAGAGCAAAACATTCTGCATTGTCTAGCCACACTGAAGAGCAAAACATTTCCCATTGTCTAGCCACACTGAAGAGCAAAACATTCTGCATTGTCTAGCCACACTGAAGAGCAAAACATTCCCCATTGTCTAGCCACACTGAAGAGCAAAACATTCTGCATTGTCTAGCCACACTGACGAGCAAAACATTCTGCATTGTCTAGCCACACTGAAGAGCAAAACATTCCCCATTTTCTAGCCAAACTGAGGAGCAAAACATTCCGCATTGTCTAGCCACACTGAGGAACAAAACATTCTGCATTGTCTAGCCACACTGAAGAGCAAAACATTCTGCATTGTCTAGCCACACTGAAGAGCAAAACATTCTGCATTGTCTAGCCACACTGACGAGCAAAACATTTCCTATTGTCTAGCAACACTGAAGAGCAAAACATTCTGCATTGTCTAGCCACACTGAAGAGCAAAACATTCTTCATTGTCTAGCCACACTGAAGAGTAAAACATTCTGCATTGTCTAGCCACACTGAAGAGCAAAACATTCCCCATTGTCTAGCCACACTGAAGAGCAAAACATTCTGCATTGTCTAGCCACACTGAAGAGCAAAACATTCTGCATTGTCTAGCCACACTGAAGAGCAAAACATTCTGCATTGTCTAGCCACACTGAAGAGCAAAACATTCTGCATTGTCTAGCCACACTGAAGAGCAAAACATTCTGCATTTTTTAGCCACACTGAAGAGCAAAACATTCTGCATTGTCTAGCCACACTGAGGAGCAAAACATTTCCTATTGTCTAGCAACACTGAAGAGCAAAACATTCTGCATTGTCTAGCCACACTGAAGAGCAAAACATTCAGCATTGTCTAGCCACACTGAAGAGCAAAACATTCTGCATTGTCTAGCCACACTGCAAAACATTTCCTATTGTCTAGCAACACTGAAGAGCAAAACATTCTGCATTGTCTAGCCACACTGAAGAGCAAAACATTCAGCATTGTCTAGCCACACTGAGGAGCAAAACATTCCGCATTGTCTAGCCACACTGAGGAGCAAAACATTCTGCATTGTCTAGCCACACTGAAGAGCAAAACATTCTGCATTGTCTAGCCACACTGAAGAGCAAAACATTCTGCATTTTCTAGCCACACTGAAGAGCAAAACATTCTGCATTGTCTAGCCACACTGAGGAGCAAAACATTCTGCATTGTCTAGCAACACTGAGGAGCAAAACATTCTGCATTGTCTAGCCACACTGAAGAGCAAAACATTCTGCATTGTCTAGCCACACTGAGGAGCAAAACATTCCGCATTGTCTAGCCACACTGAGGAGCAAAACATTCTGCATTGTCTAGCCACACTGAAGAGCAAAACATTCTGCATTGTCTAGCCACACTGAAGAGCAAAACATTCTGCATTTTCAAGCCACACTGAAGAGCAAAACATTCTGCATTGTCTAGCCACACTGAGGAGCAAAACATTCTGCATTGTCTAGCCACACTGAAGAGCAAAACATTCTGCATTGTCTAGCCACACTGAGGAGCAAAACATTTCCTATTGTCTAGCAACACTGAAGAGCAAAACATTCTGCATTGTCTAGCCACACTGAAGAGCAAAACATTCAGCATTGTCTAGCCACACTGAGGAGCAAAACATTCCGCATTGTCTAGCCACACTGAGGAGCAAAACATTCTGCATTGTCTAGCCACACTGAAGAGCAAAACATTCTGCATTGTCTAGCCACACTGAAGAGCAAAACATTCTGCATTTTCTAGCCACACTGAAGAGCAAAACATTCACCATAAGTAATCGATTACTACATTTTTTGATGTAACAAGTCACCACTTATTAAGGCCAAAAGGCCACTCGAGGATAAGGGTTAATGAGTTTGTTAGGTGGACGGTGAGACAACACCGTGACGATTGGAGACGATGGTTGAAACCGGGCAGAATTTTATTATTTAAGCAGACGACTCGACAAGAATTTGTTAACATTAGACTTGAAGACACCCATGTTGTAGTCAGCTGGGAAGAATATGATATCGTGTTCCACAGACGGGTAGCTTTTGGAAACAAACTCTGCGCATGGAAGTTCCATTTAGTTTTAGCTACACATAGGAAGAATGGAAAATTATTTACAGTTGTTGTAGCTAGAAGAGTTTTTCTTGTGACTGTTTTACAAGGGAGGGGGGCATGGATTGGAGCTCAGTCGAGCACCTACCATGAAAATAACGATAGAGTAAAGAAAGACTAGCAAACCTCTCTTCTGTGAGAAAGAGGCTGTAGAGAAGAGAAGTCAGTTTTGTACTCTGTCAAGACAAGAAAGAGTGCTCTGAATGGCACCTCCACAGATGTGGCAACAGTACTCCATCGTTTGGCTCTTATACAGGTAGAGGATTGTTGCGTCGGGAGTGAGATACTTTCTGGGACGATAAAATGAGCAACAGATTTAATATGTTTTCCATTTCAAGTTTGGAGTGAAGGTAAGTCCTAGAAGTTTATCGAAGAAGGAGTGTTCCTCGAGGAGAGATTCTTCATTTCAATTGGTTCAAAATAAGGATCCGAACGTTAGTGGTAAATTACTATTCGAAAATAACTGACTCCATACTATGATTTTTCATTGTTACCAGACGATAGAATTGCAATTCAGAGACGTCTACGAGTTGCAATGTCAGTTTTGATAAATGCCAAGAAGGTAACGAAATATTGACTGAAACATTCTTTTAAAATCAACAGGATCTAATGAGAAACCGCTAGAGAGCATAATGAGAAAGAGAGAGAGAGAAAGGAGAGAAAGAGAGAGAGGGGGGAGAAAGAGAGAGAGAGAGAGAGGGGGAGAGAGAGGGGGAGAGAGAGAGAGGGGGGGGAGAGAGAGAGAGGGGGGAGAGAGAGAGAGGGGGGAGAGAGAGGGGGAGAGAGAGGGGGAGAGAGAGAGGGGAGAGAGAGAGGGGGAGAGAGAGGGGGGAGAGAGAGAGGGGGAGAGAGAGAGGGGGAGAGAGAGGGGGAGAGAGAGAGGGGGAGAGAGAGAGGGGGAGAGAGAGAGGTGGAGAAAAAGGGAGAGGGAGAGAGAGAGGGAGAGAGAGAGGGAGAGAGAGAGGGGGGAGAGGGAGAAAGAGAGAGAGAGAGAAAGAAAGAGAGAGAGAGAGAAAGAGAGAAATAGAGAGAAATAGAGAGAGAGAAAGAGAGATAGAGATAAAGAGAGAGAGAGAGAAAGAGAGAGAGAGAGAGAGTGAGAGAGAGAGAGAGAGAGATAGAGATAAAGAGAGAGAGAGATGAATATCCAATAGAATAAATATTTTGAAATAAATTAAAAGACGATTTCCGAAAAAAGAAAAAAAATCGTGTGGAAAGTATGTACTTCAGTTATTGAATTTTTCAAGCTTTCACGGAAGAGTTTTATCAAATGAAAAAAAAAAAAAAAATTCAAAATATGTCAAATCATAGTAACATATCCGAAGTAGAATTATATAAAAACAAAAAATAATTTTTACTAAAACCTTTATTTTTTATTCAATTTTTCTAGTCTCTATTTCAGATTTCATCCACTAAGCATTTGATTAATAATCACCAGGCAATCAAATCTGATGATTACTGAAGTATAATTGGTGTGACAATATTAGTCACTAATTAATTGTAACTTTATTGTAACTTTATTTGGTTTTAGCCAGAGTTGTCTAGTCGATAATCAAAACACTTGACTGACACTACAAATTTTTAAAGATCAGACTTATGAAATATGAAAAAGGTCAGACTCCTACTCAGACTATAATCTCGATATTAATAGAATTGTATGATCACTTCTCGTGTGTGTGTTTCTTGCCTCTACATGACTTAAGCATTTTTATTTTTGTTTGTTTTTGCTATTAATATAATATTCATTGAAATGAAAAATGCAATAGCGTAAAATAAAACCAATTTTTTTTTTTTTTAAAGAATCCTACATAAGAACAATTTAGTTACAAAATTAAATCCACCAGATTGGATTTCGTTTTATTTCCGAAACAATTCAGCAATTTTAATCTTTTGTTAATAGTTGGTAAAAAAAAAAAAATGAATTACTTTGTGACCCTTCAAAATTTGAAAGGAATTTTGAAGCATTTAAACTGTCGCCGAGGAACACATAAACTGATTTTAAAATCCTACTTTAATTAAAAGAATAGATGTTTTGGAAACTACAGGGTGGGCAAAAATAAGGGTCCTATTTTTAAAAATTCATAACTTTTTTATTTATTGATTTAAAAAAATTTTTTTTTTTTAGAACAAGTAAAGGACCCCTTCCGAAGCAAGCATGAGCCGTATTAGCCCTAAGGAACGTACCCTCATTTAGAAAACATTATTTTTGCTTAAAAAACTCAAAACAGTGTAAAAAACAATACTTTAGTTTTTGTAAGTTTTAAGAAGTGTTTTTCGGCTAAAATTTGTTTTGTTTATTTCAAAAAATCTCGGAAGGGTCAGTCTACACACACATAAAGTTTGGTGAGTTTAACTTTTATTTTGTGGAAGTTATTCAAATTCAAGTTATTCAAATTTAAAGATAGGACCCTTATTTTGGCCCACCCTGTATTTACATCCAAGGATTTGGTGTATGTTTAGAATTGGGACGTCATGGTGAAAAAAAGAGGAAATATCTTTATGGTGTATGTACTCGTGGTGGAATGCATACCTTGTATACCAAAAATAACGTAAATTTATCAAGTAGTTGTTTTTTTTTAACAAAAAATCAAATTTTATTAATAAAATTCTAGACTATTTCTCTAATTCGCAAAAGTTTGATTTACCTCCCTTGACTATGTCCAATATGGCGACGATATATCAAAAATACTCCTTTACCGATAACATTTGATTTTTTTTATAAACTAAAAAATACTTGATTTTTGGTATACGATATATGCATTCCGTCACAGGTACGTACATCATATATATATATAATATCATATATATATATATATATATATATATATATATATATAATATCATATATATATATATATAATATCATATATATATATATGTATAACTAGTAAGATTATTTAATTTTAATTTTTTTTATCTACTTCCCACAGTGGTAAGATGTGACAAAAGGTCTGAAAGTGGGATTGAAAAGCCAGCGCCCTAGAGGATGAGCACTCTGGCCTACAAAAAATGCCCTGGCAGCCCCGTCAACATTCCCGAGTAGGGGTGCCTCAGGCGATTAGCAATAAACTAACCCCTTCTCAAAGGGTGAGAAGGCAAAGCCTAGGAGGATTGCCCTCCTAAAACTGCACAGGAAAACCCCCAAAACCAGCGGAATCAAGGCTCGAAGGTCAAGACGGTACCAGTCTAAGGGGTGTAGTATCTATCGGAACAGATACTACACTTTGATATCAGCTGTTCTTGGCCTTTTGGCTAAGATCAAAGTCTAGTATCTGTTCCGATGGATACTGCACCCCATAGACTGGTATTGTCTTGGCCTTCGGGGCTTGATTTACGCCGGTCTATGGGTCTGTCCTGTGCAGTTCTAGGAGGTCCACCCTCCCAGGCTTCGCCTCCCCTCTTTGGGGAGGAGTAAGTTTATTGCTTACTGCATGAGGCGCCCCTACTGGGGAATGCCGACGGGGCTGCCCAGGCAATTTTTAATGGCCAGAGTGCTCACCTCTCGGGCGCTGGCTTTTCAAACCCCACTTTCCCAACCCGACCTTGGGTCGCATCTTACTTGTGGGAGTAAGATAAAAACTGGCCATGTGCCTAACTCCTGGAGAGGAGTAAATCAATACTACATATACTACACTTTGATCTCAGCCAAAAGGCCGTAAAAAGATTTAATGATTAGTAATACATTTCATAATAAATTTTCTATTTTTTAATTTAAAAAAAATGAATTTGATTAGAACGATAAGTTTTTATTTGTTGTTTTTTGGAAGATAAATTTCTGGATGATTATATCTTTTGCCCAGAATTTTGTTTAATGCTGTTATTCATGTTGACGTTTACAATTCATTAAGTACCAAATGTGGAATGAGACACGGCAGTCGGTTTAGAAAAGAGATGGAAATTAATTTTAATATCATCAACTTGGAAGGTATTTCAAGACTTATGAAAGAATTGGACAAATGTTTAACTTTCTGAGGCAAGAAAGGCGCTAAATGTTACTAGATCAGTGTATACTAGTAGTATGGTTCCATTGGTAGTTTCTGGCGATTTTTGCCAAACTCTCCTGGTGTGAACATGCATGAGTGTGTTCATTACACTGGCCGCAATCGCCCCCACTCGTTGTGCCGGTCAAAAGTTGCCATCCGACTTGGTCAGTGCTGCGACAAGTAATTCTCATCCCAAGTTCAGCCACAAATCCAGTTTATAAACAAGTAACAGGTTTATTTGTTGGAGGTTACAAATGAAACTCATGTTCCTAGGTTGAATGGCAGACTTGCGGAATGGGAATTTTGCCTGACCAAAAAAGGTAACTCCAATCAACGCAATCTTAAAGCTAAGAGCCCCAATGGGCCCATCTTGCTTGCAGAGACACACAGTCCCAACTTCCTGCCAGCTCTCAGAAAGAACAACTCCTGTCATGCCCAGAGGGCCAGGTCTCCCTCCTCCCCTTTCCATCTTCTGGAATCTTCTCCTCCTGACCGGAAATCTTGGATTCTAGTCTTTCTCACTGGTCACCATTCGACCACCAAGGTATCGATAAAAAAATCTATACTCTCATTATATATATATATATATATATATATATATATATATATATATAAAGTGGTGTACTAAAAGCGAACTTTTAGGAAAAGTGAAACCTATTGTGAAGAGTATATAGCTCAATATCCAGGATAGAGCAGGTAGAATGATGATAAGATTTTGATCTTTGAAAAGCCTGGCTTAAGGAAAATTTAACTTGAATAAATTGCCTTTTTTGCGGAATATACCTTGCTCTGAGCAATTAAATTGAATTATGATTTGACTTTTGCTTCTCTAATTCCTTTCCATTCTTCTTCATTATATATATATATATATATATATATATATATATATATACATATACACACACACACACAGTTTTTTGTTTTTATTGGCGATAGTCGACCGGTGTTTACCGGTGCATTTTTTATTATGTGTCACTACCCTGAGCGGTTTATTTATTTTAAGAATATACAGAGGACTGCATTTTAATTCACCCTTAATCGGACATGTCATCAATTTTATATATCGATTTTTTAATTAATTTTATTTATTAATTAAAAAATCTATACATATATAAGAACTAGCAGAGCTATCCGGTGTTGCCCAGGTTAGAGTGTGGGATAGCATCATATGCAACATCATGGTAGGGAGAGTTTACTTTAACAGCAACCTTGATGCTGTCAGCTAGATATCTGAGCTATTCAGATATATGTTAATACGCTTAAACTAACGCTAATAAATAGATTAATTTCATTTTGTAACATGTTTGAAAATTGTCATTAGCTTCTTTAAGGGGCAACCAGAGACGCAAAAATACTTCCATTATGTTCACATGCAAATTGTGTATGTGAATACAATTATATTGAAAGTACACTTCCTAGTATGTCTTTGTTTTTAGGGACAGACATGTACAGACAGAGAGGTGTTCTCCTTGATGTGTATATATATATATATATATATATATATATATATATATATAGAAATATATATATATATATTTCATTTGAATCAAAGGGAAAACAGTTTTCAGTGGAAGGGTTGTGCCCCCAGAGACCATTTTAATATCAAAATTTACTAACATTTTAGGAATAGACATCATTTTTGGTCATTTACCTATGGTTTAAATGTCGTTTGAATTTAAGGGAAAACAGTTTTCAATGGGGGGGTGGGGGTGCGAAGGGTGCTCCCCGGGGACCCCCAGCATTGAAGTGATATATTTCTTATATAGTCTATGACCTTGACTGAGAGGTCAGTAGTCTACATGCCAATTTTCAAGCAATTCTGTCCAGCGGTTTGGGTGAACATAAGACACAAAGATCAGACGGGAGTTACAGGATGAGTAGCCTTTTTTCCTGAACCAGAGTATCCAAGTATGTTTTCCCTGTCCTTCCCCTGTGAATAGGACCTGCCACCTCAACTGTTCTACATCTACTAACCTAAGAACTCTGTATTCTCAGGTTCATTTGTATCACTTCCTTTCATGTTTTCTGGAATGAGCTTCCCAATTCAGTTCGAAGTGCAAAAGACACAAATGACTTTAAAAACAAACTAGACAAGTGTTGGTTCAGTAGGCAATACACTGTTCGACCCACGCATGCGTCTACTGAGACTATAAGACCAGGCACGGAGCAGGAGTTACAGGCTGAGTAGCCTTTTTTTCCTGAAGAAGAGTATCCAAGTATCCATACTTTGCCCATTCTTTTTGGTTTATTTAGATTTTTTTCGTTTTATTGTTTTCATTTGAGATTTTTTTTTTCTCTCTTGTTTGTCTTGTCCTGTTTTGTATTTGGTTTCTGCTTCTTTTCGTTTGTCATGTCTATTCCTTCAAATTTGTTTTAGATTTACTTTTCGTCTTTGTCGTTGTGTTTTATTTCCTTTTGTTTTTTTTAGGATGATTGTGTTTAATTGGAGGATCCCCCCCCACCACCACCACCACCCTGAATCTTTATTTGCCTGTATTCGATTTATTATCACACTAGCAGGGTAACCCGGCATTGCCCGGGGCCACCAAAACGAAATAGAAAAGGTTAAAAAGTGTAACACATTTCGGTACTTCTGCATTTTACGGACCGTGCTGAAATAATAACGTTATAATTTAGAAACCCATTCTTAACATGGGGAACGGAGGAGGGGCTTTCTTAACTATTCTGTACTTTCACCTAAAAATTTAATAAACAAAAGATACCGTAAAAATTGAATTTAACTTGAAAATCCAATCTAAAAAAGAAGTAATCTTCTGCCCATTCCACCCATTGATATCCCAACCAACTGCTTCCCAACCGACTACAACATGGTCGTCTTCAAGTCTAATGTAAGCAAATACTTGTTGAGCCGTCCTCTTGAATAATCAATTCCTCTTAATTAATCTTCTGCCCATTCCACCCATTGTTTCCAATCCTTCCGTGATGGCGATCATTGTCCAACTAACGATCCCTTATCCTCAAGTTGCTCTTGGGCCTTGATAAGCGATGACTCAGTAAAAAAAGATAAAAAAGAAAGCCTATTTTTAGCTTATTCAGGTTGGTTGGCATATCAAAATTGATTATATATTTATTTGTTTGTATTGTTATCTCTTTTGCTCGTTATTTTTTTTCAACTCCGTCGTCACGCATACATTTTGGATGAAATTTATTAATTATTCTTAAATTGTATTTTTTATCCCAAAATAAAATTCTAATTTATTTTTTAAAGACTTGAAAATCGAATATTAATGCAATGCTTTAATCGCTGGCGGCCATGTTATAATTTCCTATTATTTTATTTTGCTCTTGACATCTATAAAAAGGAAATACATTTGAAAAAAAGGAACAAGTTAACAATGATTTCCAAGTGAATGAATAATCCTTAGGAGGGTAGCCGTGTTCTTGGCAGAGAAATAAAGTCACAATAGCAGGAACAAGTTTAACAATGATTTCCAAGTAAATGAATAATCCTTAGGAAGGAGTCTGCTCGCCCTGATGACTTGCTGAAAAAAGATGGACCCTCACGCATGCACTTCATTTCCTTCGGCACTTCCAATCCTCATTGATAGTTGTTCTTACTAACCACTATCACTGACGTCACCAGACAAACTCGACTCAGTGAACCGGCCTGGGTTTACGACGGTCATGGACAAATCCTTTCTATTTCATTACTGTACAGATTAGTGTGAATATTCTGATAGAGATTTTAGTTATTTTATTGGAGCTTGTTCGTAATTGTCCACAACCCGTTTTTCTTAACTTTTTTACGGACCAATTTTTTTTTGGTGTACAACAATTGCCTATAAGGTTGCTAGAGAATTCCATGTTTTGGGGAAATTTTTTTCAAAATATTTTAGATTTTAGAAGGGGGGATCAGTTTCCTATTTAAATTTAACGTGAAGTGATCACCCACTTTTTGACCATGTTGCACGTTTGTTCGTTGTTTGTTTTTTCACCTTTTTACAGACCAATTTTTCTTCTTTTTTCTGTATACAATTACTTATGCTGCTAGAGAATTCTGGGTGGTTTGGAAATTTTTAGAAAGATTTGTGATGGTCATAAAGTGGGGAATCAGATTACATAAAATTTATATAGGAAACTGATCCCCCCCACTAAAATCTAAAATATTTTTTTTTTAAATTCCCAAAAAACCCGGAAGCATCTATCGGCATGATAGGTAATTGTACACCCCAAAAAATAATTTACAAAAATTTGTGATGGTCAGAAAGTGGGGGTCGGTTTACGTTAAATGTATATAGGAAACTGATACCCAGTCTTAAAATTTAAAATATTTAAGAATTTTTTTCCCAAAAACACAGAATTCTCTAGCGATAGGTAATTAATTGTACAATGAAAAAGAATAAAATTTATTCAGTAAAAAAGTTGGGGAAAAACGGGTTGTATACAATTACGAACAAGCGCCCTTTTATTTCTTCTCGGTGTACATAAGGAGGCATTTGGTTTCTTTATTATTTCCGTGGACAGCTTTACGTTTTTATAAGAATAGAAGTTGAGCCAACTTATTTCTCTTTGTACCAGTGCATTAATCCTAGTGCTTTTCAACTTAACCCCTGACCTTGTGTCTAACCTCCCGGAGAGGTCAATAAAATAAGAGTAAGTTTTCTTTATTTGCTTTCGAGTGAAAAAATTTCATTTAAGTAAAACATCTTCATGTTTTTGTGTTTTTCTTTTTCAATGAAAAAAAGTTCCGAGTCAAGGTTTTTTTTCCAGTTTTTTGGTTTTACATTTGAGGAGATAATCTTTTCAATTATGAATGGAGACAATTTTGTCAGTGGAATTTCATCCTGCGATTCCAAGACAATGGATCTTGGAAATCCAGTTGTTTCATCGTTGCTTTTTTTTTTCTTGTAAATAAGCCAAAAGTAAGTTTTATCTTTTTTATTGGTTCTGTGTTCCTTCACCCACCACGGAGTGCAATCCGAGTTGGGAATTTGCCAAGAGGAAGAAACCCATTCTTCGCTCTGGCCGAGATAGGGATACACTTCCCAGTACAGTCCTCGCTTTGTGACTTTCTAGAACCCTGTTTCAATTCTACCAGATTGGATCGTAATGTCAATAACTTGTTGAAGGTACTATTGTTACAGTGGAATTACCATTTCTCTGGAATATATTTTGGTAATGGGTTATATATATATATATATATATATATATATATATATATGTGTAGTATCTGTTCCGATGGATACTACACCCCATAAACTGGTATCGTCTTGGCCTTCAGGGCTTGATTTATGCCGGCCTGAGGTACTGTCCTGTGGAGTTCTAGAAGGTCCACCCTCCCAGGCTTTGCCTCCCCTTTTTGGGGAGGAGTAAGTTTATTGCTTACTGCCTGAGGTGCCCCTACTGGGGAATGCCGACGGAGCTGCCCAGGCAATTTTTAATGGCCAGAGTGCTCACCTTCTCGGGCGCTGGCTTTTCAAGTCCCACTTTCACGACCCGACCTTGGGTCACATCTTACCTTGTGGGAGTAAGATAAAACTGGCCTTGTGCCTAACCTCCTGGGGAGGAGTAAATAAATAGTTATATATATATATTAGTAGTGGGTCGGGGAGTGTATGAAGTTGTTAGTTGCCCAAACGTTGACGACGCAAAGTTAGGAAACATGGTGCGTCACCTTAAATCTTAGCAATCTTTTTGAACCAACCAAAATAGTCCAATGATTAGAGGTTACTCTTGTCAATGGCCGCCACAGGAACTATAACTTCCCCTAAAGAATAACTGGATTTTTGTTCACGGTTTACTTCTTTTTGGTTCTGTTTATGCCCATACACAGTAACAGGTTAGCTTTGTGAAAGATGTAGCTCTTCTTTCTTTTTGTTTGAATCACAAAAAATATATGCTAAAATATTCCTCAGTTTTGGGATTGAGTTATGTTTAAAAAAGAAAACTTTTATTTTAATAGTTCTATTTAGCCGCAATTTTTTTCATTTTTTAAAAAACTGAGTTCACCCAAAACATGGCAAGTTGCCACTGTAGACGTAAGGGGTTATTGAGGATTAGGGTGAAAGTTTAGGGGGGGGGGTGTCATCCTAAATTGGGAGCTGTGCAGCTAGATGTTTGTTCACATTAGTTTTAAATTTCTGCATGTCGGTACAGTCGGGGAAACAGGGAGCAGGGAAGGAGTTCCAAAGGCCGGCAGCACGAGCAAAGAAGATATTGGAGTAGAAGGCTCTCCGGCATCTGGGAGCCTCCACAGTGAATGGATGGGATTTAGCTGATTGTCGGGTTGGTCGAGTGTATTTACATCGAAGGGGGCACTAGAGCAGCAAGTTCATCGGAGCACATTCCATTGAAGTACGTGTAAAAATAACACAGGGATGCAACATTGTGGCGATGGGACAGAGGCTGGAGCTTGGTGGATAATGATGGACCTATCAGATTAGCGACTCTTTTTTGGACCTTTTCGAAGAGGGAGAGACTAGTGGATGGTGCACCAGCCCAGATGTGACAATAATACTCCATGCATGGCCGGATGGTGGCTTTGTAGTAATTTGCAATTAACTCAGCAAGTGATACATCTCTTACTAAATTTCTGTCTATCAGTCTCACCCTCTCTCACTGTATATTGTTTGACCTCTACTCCTGCTTTTTATACAGTATTACTCTCTGTGTGTCTCTTTCCGTCTGTCTATTAACTATCGAAAGTAACAAAGAAAAGAAAGAATATAAGGGTTAGAATAGCCCATTATAAACAAAAAAAGGAAATATCACTACAAGTAGTGATACTATTTAACCCATAGCTGTACAGGGAAAGAGATGAAGAAAAAAAAAAGGAAGGGGGATATAGCGAGCAGAAAGAGACTAATTTTGGATTTTCCTTTATTTTTGTTTATTCTTTTATATTAAACTGGCTTTGAAAACTCATTTTTTTTCGGATTCAAACAATCTAACACCGAACTCAGTGGCTGACATAACGAGTCACATTTATTTCTAGTAAATATATACAAATATATCCGACATGCATCGCTAAAAAAAAAAATAAAATAAAATAAAAAAAAGAATTATTATATAATCACTAGGTACACGTGCCAAGACATTTTTTTTTGCACATATATGTGGGTGCATTAATAAGTGGCCGGGGGGGGGGGGGGGGTTGTAAGTAAACATACATGTTTCTTTTTTTTTTATCAAAAGTTTATCTGGCTTTTTGGGTGGAGACATTGACTGAAAGAGAAAAATATTTGAGGAACTATATTTTTTTTTAATATTATGTTTCATCCCATTTTAACTTCTTCAGATGTAAAATTTATATACAAGGCTGGTCTAAAAAGTAACGGGACTAGGTGTGCTGTGTGAGTTACGGGCGAAAGAGATTAGTGGATGGTGTTAACATCTAACATGATATATTGTGAGTATATAAGTGTTACTTAGCACTTTTATCCGTTGTGCCACTGATCCATGTGAACAATTCTAGTATGAACATTAGAACTTGAGTTGAACACAGATTTGAAGAAGGGAATATATATACATATACATACATACATATCCATACATACATATCCATATATATATACATACATACATATCCATATATATATACATACATACATATCCATATATATATACATACATACATATCCATATATATATACATACATACATATCCATATATATATACATACATACATATCCATATATATATACATACATATCCATATATATATATACATACATATCCATATATATATATAC
>OY744550.1:58168054-58178054 GCA_963556195.1 Sepiola atlantica
GAAAGAGAGAGAGATAAACGTAGAGAGAGAGAGATGAACGTAGAGAGAGAGAGATAAACGTAGAAAGAGAGAGAGATAAACGTAGAGAGAGAGAGAGATAAACGTAGAGAGAGAGAGAGATAAACGTAGAGAGAGAGAGAGATAAACGTAGAGAGAGAGAGAGATAAACGTAGAGAGAGAGATAAACGTAGAGAGAGAGAGGGAGAGATAAACGTAGAGAGAGAGAGGGAGAGATAAACGTAGAGAGAGAGAGATAAACGTAGAGAGAGAGAGATAAACGTAGAGAGAGAGAGATAAACGTAGAGAGAGAGAGATAAACGTAGAGAGAGAGAGATAAACGTAGAGAGAGAGAGAGATAAACGTAGAGAGAGAGAGATAAACGTAGAGAGAGAGAGATAAACGTAGAGAGAGAGAGATAAACGTAGAGAGAGAGAGATAAACGTAGAGAGAGAGAGATAAACGTAGAGAGAGAGAGATGAACGTAGAGAGAGAGAGATAAACGTAGAAAGAGAGAGAGATAAACGTAGAGAGAGAGAGAGATAAACGTAGAGAGAGAGAGAGATAAACGTAGAGAGAGAGAGAGATAAACGTAGAGAGAGAGAGAGATAAACGTAGAGAGAGAGAGAGATAAACGTAGAGAGAGAGAGAGATAAACGTAGAGAGAGAGAGAGATAAACGTAGAGAGAGAGAGAGATAAACGTAGAGAGAGAGAGGGAGAGAAACGTAGAGGGATAGAAACGTAGAGAGAGAGAGAGAGAAACGTAGAGAGAAGGAGAGAGATAAACGTAGAGAGAAGGAGAGAGATAAACGTAGAGAGAGAAAGAGAGATAAACGTAGAGAGAGATAAACGTTGAGAGAGAGAGAGATAAACGTTGAGAGAGAGAGAGAGATAAACGTAGAGAGAGAGAGAGAGATAAACGTAGAGAGAGAGAGAGAGATAAACGTAGGGAGAGATAGAGAGAGATAAACGTGAAGAGAGAGATAAACGGAGAGAGATAAACGTAGAGAGAGAGAGATAAACGTAGAGAGAGAGAGATAAACGTAGAGAGAGAGATAAACGTAGAGAGAGAGAGATAAACGTAGAGAGAGAGATAAACGTAGAGAGAGAGATAAACGTAGAGAGAGAGAGAGAGATAAACGTAGAGAGAGAGAGAGAGATAAACGTAGAGAGAGAGAGAGATAAACGTAGAGAGAGAGAGAGAGATAAACGTAGAGAGAGAGAGAGATAAACGTAGAGAGAGAGAGAGAGATAAACGTAGAGAGAGAGAGATTAACGTAGAGAGAGAGAGAGAGATAAACGTAGAGAGAGAGAGAGATAAACGTAGAGAGAGAGAGAGAGATAAACGTAGAGAGAGAGAGAGAGATTAACGTAGAGAGAGAGAGATTAACGTAGAGAGAGAGAGATTAACGTAGAGAGAGAGAGATTAACGTAGAGAGAGAGAGATTAACGTAGAGAGAGAGAGATTAACGTAGAGAGAGAGAGATTAACGTAGAGAGAGAGATTAACGTAGAGAGAGAGATTAACGTAGAGAGAGAGATTAACGTAGAGAGAGAGAGATTAACGTGGAGAGAGAGAGATTAACGTAGAGAGAGAGAGATTAACGTAGAGAGAGAGAGATTAACGTAGAGAGAGAGAGATTAACGTAGAGAGAGAGAGATTAACGTAGAGAGAGAGAGAGAGAGTAAGATTAACGTAGAGAGAGAGAGAGAGTAAGATTAACGTAGAGAGAGAGAGAGATTTACGTAGAGAGATAAACGTAGAGAGATGGAGATAAACGTAGAGAGAAAGAAATAAACGTAGAGAGAGAGAGAGAGAGAGAGAGATAAATGTAGAGAGAGAGATAAACGTAGAGAGAGAGATAAACGTAGAGAGAGAGATAAACGTAGAGAGAGAGATAAACGTAGAGAGAGAGAGAGATAAACGTAGAGAGAGAGATAAACGTAGAGAGAGAGAGAGATAAACGTAGAGAGAGAGAGATCAACGTAGAGAGAGAGAGATCAACGTAGAGAGAGAGAGAGAGAGATAAACGTAGAGAGAGAGAGAGAGATAAACGTAGAGAGAGAGAGATGAACGTAGAGAGAGAGATAAACGTAGAGAGAGAGAGAGATAAACGTAGAGAGAGAGAGAGATAAACGTAGAGAGAGAGAGAGATAAACGTAGAGAGAGAGAGAGATAAACGTAGAGAGAAAGAGATATACGTTGAAAGAGAGAGAGATAAACGTAGAGAGAGAGATAAACGTAGAGAGAGAGATAAACGTAGAGAGAGAGAGATAAACGTAGAGAGAGAGAGGGAGAGAGATAAACGTAGAGAGAGAGAGAGAGAGATAAACGTAGAGAGAGAGAGAGAGATAAACGTAGAGAGAGAGAGATAAACGTAGAGAGAGAGAGAGATAAACGTAGAGAGAGAGAGAGAGATAAACGTAGAGAGAGAGAGAGATAAACGTAGAGAGAGAGAGAGATAAACGTAGAGAGAGAGAGTTAAACGTAGAGAGAGAGATAAACGTAGAGAGAGAGAGATAAACGTAGAGAGAGAGAGATAAACGTAGAGAGAGAGAGAGAGAGAGAGTAAACGTAGAGAGAGAGATAAACGTAGAGAGAGAGAGATAAACGTAGAGAGAGAGAGAGATAAACGTAGAGAGAGAGAGAGATAAACGTAGAGAGAGAGAGATAAACGTAGAGAGAGAGAGAGAGATAAACGTAGAGAGAGAGAGATAAACGTAGAGAGAGAAAGATAAACGTAGAGAGAGAGAGAGATAAACGTAGAGAGAGAGAGAGATAAACGTAGGGAGAGAGAGAGAGATAAACGTAGGGAGAGAGAGAGAGATAAACGTAGGGGGAGATATAAACGTAGAGAGAGAGAGAGATAAACGTAGAGAGAGATAAACGTAGAGAGAGAGATAAACGAAGAGAGAGAGAGATAAACGTAGAGAGAGAGAGAGATAAACGTAGAGAGAGAGATAAACGTAGAGAGAGAGAGATAAACGTAGAGAGAGAGAGATAAACGTAGAGAGAGAGAGATAAACGTAGAGAGAGAGAGAGAGATAAACGTAGAGAGAGAGAGAGAGATAAACGTAGAGAGAGAGAGAGAGATAAACGTAGAGAGAGAGAGAGAGAGATAAACGTAGAGAGAGAGAGAGATAAACGTAGAGAGAGAGAGAGAGATAAACGTAGAGAGAGAGAGAGATAAACGTAGGGAGAGAGAGAGATAAACGTAGGTAGAGAGATAAACGTAGAGAGAGAGAGATAAACGTAGAGAGAGAGATAAACGTAGAGAGAGAGATAAACGAAGAGAGAGAGAGATAAACGTAGAGAGAGAGAGATAAACGTAGAGAGAGAGAGAGATAAACGTAGGAGAGACAAAGATAAACGGAGAGAGAGAGAGAGATTAACGTAGAGAGAGAGAGATAAACGTAGAGAGAGAGAGAGAGATAAACGTAGAGAGAGAGAGAGATGAACGTAGAGAGAGAGAGAGATGAACGTAGAGAGAGAGAGTGAGATGAACGTAGAGAGAGAGAGTGAGATGAACGTAGAGAGAGAGAGAGATAAACGTAGAGAGAGAGAGAGAGATAAACGTAGAGAGAGAGAGAGATAAACGTAGAGAGAGAGAGAGATAAACGTAGAGAGAGAGAGAGATAAACGTAGAGAGAGAGAGATAAACGTAGAGAGAGAGATAAACGTAGAGAGAGAGATAAACGTAGAGAGATAAACGTAGAGAGAGAGAGATAAACGTAGAGAGAGAGAGAGAGATAAACGTAGAGAGAGAGATAAACGTAGAGAGAGAGATAAACGTAGAGAGAGAGAGAGAGACAGAGATACACGTAGAGAGAGAGAGAGAGAGAGAGATAAACGTAGGGAGAGATAGAGAGAGATAAACGTAGAGAGAGAGATAAACGGAGAGAGATAAACGTAAAGAGAGAGAGATAAACGTAGAGAGAGAGAGAGAGAGAGAGATAAACGTAGAGAGAGAGAGAGATAAACGTAGAGAGAGAGAGATAAACGTAGAGAGAGAGAGAGAGATAAACGTAGAGAGAGAGAGAGATAAATGTAGAGAGAGAGAGATTAACGTAGAGAGAGAGAGATTAACGTAGAGAGAAAGAGATTAACGTAGAGAGAGAGATTAACGTAGAGAGAGAGATTAACGTAGAGAGAGAGATTAACGTAGAGAGAGAGATTAACGTAGAGAGAGAGATTAACGTAGAGAGAGAGATTAACGTAGAGAGAGAGATTAACGTAGAGAGAGAGAGAGAAAGATTAACGTAGAGAGAGAGAGAGTAAGATTAACGTAGAGAGAGAGAGAGTAAGATTAACGTAGAGAGAGAGATAAACGTAGAGAGAGAGAGAGAGATTTACGTAGAGAGATAAACGTAGAGAGAAAGAAATAAACGTAGAGAGAGAGAGATAAACGTAGAGAGAGAGAGAGAGAGAGATAAACGTAGAGAGAGAGAGATAAACGTAGAGAGATCAACGTAGAGAGAGAGATCAACGTAGAGAGAGAGATCAATGTAGAGAGAGACGATCAACGTAGAGAGAGAGATAAACGTAGAGAGAGAGATAAACGTAGAGAGAGAGATAAACGTAGAGAGAGAGATAAACGTAGAGAGAGAGATAAACGTAGAGAGAGAGAGATAAACGTAGAGAGAGAGAGATAAACGTAGTAAGAGAGAGATAAACGTAGAGAGAGAGAGATATATATAAACGTAGAGAGAGAGAGTTGGGGGGGATAAACGTAGAGAGAGAGAGGGGGGAAATAAACGTAGAGAGAGAGAGAGAGAGGGGAGATAAACGTAGAGAGAGAGAGATTAACGTAGAGAGAGAGAGAGATAAACGTAGAGAGAAAGAGAGATAAACGTAGAGAGAGAGATAAACGTAGAGAGTGAGATAAACGTAGAGAGAGAGATAAACGTAGAGAGAGAGAGAGAGAGATAAACGTAGGGAGAGAGAGAGATAAACGTAGGGAGAGAGAGCGATAAACGTAGAGAGAGAGAGAGCGATAAACGTAGAGAGAGAGAGAGCGATAAACGTAGAGAGAGAGAGATAAACGTAGAGAGAGAGAGAGAGATGAACGTAGAGAGAGAGAGAGATAAACGTAGAGAGAGAGAGAGAGATAAACGTAGAGAGAGAGAGAGAGATAAACGTAGAGAGAGAGATAAACGTAGAGAGAGAGAGATCAACGTAGAGAGAGAGATCAACGTACAGAGAGAGAGAGATCAACGTAGAGAGAGAGAGAGAGATCAACGTAGAGAGAGAGAGAGAGAGATCAACGTAGAGAGAGAGAGAGAGATAAACGTAGAGAGAAAGAGAGAGAGATAAACGTAGAGAGAGAGAGATAAACGTAGAGAGAGAGAGAGATAAACGTAGAGAGAGAGAGAGATAAACGTAGAGAGAGAGAGATAAACGTAGAGAGAGAGAGAGATAAACGTAGAGAGAGAGAGAGATAAACGTAGAGAGAGAGAGAGATAAACGTAGAGAGAGAGATAAACGTAGAGAGAGAGAGAGATAAACGTAGAGAGAGAGAGAGATAAACGTAGAGAGAGAGAGAGAGATAAACGTAGAGAGAGAGAGAGATAAACGTAGAGAGAGAGAGAGATAAACGTAGAGAGAGAGAGAGATAAACGTAGAGAGAGAGAGATAAACGTAGAGAGAGATAAACGTAGAGAGAGAGAGATAAACGTAGAGAGAGAGATAAACGTAGAGAGAGAGAGATAAACGTAGAGAGAGATAAACGTAGAGAGAGAGATAAACGTAGAGAGAGAGAGAAAGAGATAAACGTAGAGAGAGAGAGAGAGAGATAAACGTAGAGAGAGAGATAAACGTAGAGAGAGATAAACGTAGAGAGAGAGAGAGATAAACGTAGAGAGGTAGAGAGAGAGAGATAAACGTAGAGAAAGAGATAAACGTAGAGAGAGAGATAAACGTAGAGAGAGAGATGAACGTAGAGAGAGAAAGAGATAAACGTAGAGAGAGAGAGAGAGAGATAAACGTAGAGAGAGAGAGAGATAAACGTAGAGAGAGAGAGAGATAAACGTAGAGAGAGAGAGAGATATAAACGTAGAGAGAGAGAGAGATATAAACGTAGAGAGAGAGATAGATATAAACGTAGAGAGAGAGAGAGATATAAACGTAGAGAGAGAGAGAGATAAACGTAGAGAGAGAGAGAGATAAACGTAGAGAGAGAGAGAGAGAGATAAACGTAGAGAGAGAGAGAGAGATAAACGTAGATAGAGAGAAAAAGAGAAACCAACGTTGAGAGAGAGAAAGAGAGACACCAACGTAGAGAGAGAGATAAACGTAGAGAGAGAGAGAGAGAGATAAACGTAGAGAGAGAGAGAGAGATAAACGTAGAGAGAGAGAGAGATAAACGTAGAGAGAGAGAGAGATAAACGTAGAGAGAGAGAGATAAACGTAGAGAGAGAGATAAACGTAGAGAGAGAGATAAACGTAGAGAGAGAGATAAACGTAGAGAGAGAGAGATAAACGTAGAGAGAGAGAGAGATAAACGTAGAGAGAGAGAGAGATAAACGTAGAGAGAGAGAGAGAGATAAACGTAGAGAGAGAGAGAGAGATAAACGTAGAGAGAGAGAGATTAACGTAGAGAGAGGGAGAGAGAGAGAGATAACCGTAGAGAGAGAGAGAGAGAGAGAGATAACCGTAGAGAGAGAGAGAGAGAGAGAGATAACCGTAGAGAGAGAGAAACGTAGAGAGAGAGAGAGAAACGTAGAGAGAGAGAGAGAGAAACGTAGAGAGAGAGAGAGAGAGAAACGTAGAGAGAGAGAGAGAGAGAAACGTAGAGAGAGAGAGAGAGAAACGTAGAGAGAGAGAGAGAGAGAAACGTAGAGAGAGAGAGAGAGAGAAACGTAGAGAGAGAGAGAGAGAGAAACGTAGAGAGAGAGAGAGAGAAACGTAGAGAGAGAGAGAGAGAGAAACGTAGAGAGAGAGAGAAACGTAGAGAGAGAGAGAAACGTAGAGAGAGAGAGAGAGAAACGTAGAGAGAGAGAGAGAGAAACGTAGAGAGAGAGAGAGAGAAACGTAGAGAGAGAGAGAGAGAGAAACGTAGAGAGAGAGAGAGAGAGAAACGTAGAGAGAGAGAGAGAGAAACGTAGAGAGAGAGAGAGAGAAACGTAGAGAGAGAGAGAGAAACGTAGAGAGAGAGAGAAACGTAGAGAGAGAGAGAGAAACGTAGAGAGAGAGAGAAACGTAGAGAGAGAGAGAAACGTAGAGAGAGAGAGAAACGTAGAGAGAGAGAGAAACGTAGAGAGAGAGAGAAACGTAGAGAGAGAGAGAAACGTAGAGAGAGAGAGAAACGTAGAGAGAGAGGTAAACGTAGAGAGAGAGAGGTAAACGTAGAGAGAGAGAGGTAAACGTAGAGAGAGAGAGAGGTAAACGTAGAGAGAGAGAGAGGTAAACGTAGAGAGAGAGAGGTAAACGTAGAGAGAGAGAGGTAAACGTAGAGAGAGAGAGGTAAACGTAGAGAGAGAGAGGTAAACGTAGAGAGAGAGAGATAAACGTAGAGAGAGAGAGAGATAAACGTAGAGAGAGAGAGAGAGATAAACGTAGAGAGAGAGAGAGAGAGATAAACGTAGAGAGAGAGAGAGAGATAAACGTAGAGAGAGAGATAAACGTAGAGAGAGAGAGAGATAAACGTAGAGAGAGAGAGAGATAAACGTAGAGAGAGAGAGAGATAAACGTAGAGAGAGAGAGAGATAAACGTAGAGAGAGAGAGAGATAAACGTAGAAAGAGAGAGAGAGAAACATAGAGAGAGAAAAATGAAACGAGAGAGAAAGCGAGAAATGAAACGAGAGAGAAATGAAACGAGAGAGAAATGAAACAAGAGAGAAATGAAACAAGAGAGAAATGAAACAAGAGAGAAATGAAACAAGAGAGAAATGAAACAAGAGAGAAATGAAACAAGAGAGAAATGAAACGAGCGAGAAATGAAACGAGCTAGAAATGAAACGAGCGAGAGAGAGAGAGAGAAAGAAAAAAGGGAGAAATGAAATGAGAGAAAGAGAGAGAAATGAAACGAGAGAGAGAAAAGCGAGAAATGAAATGAGCGAGAAATGAAACGAAAGAGAAGAAAAAGGGAGAAATGAAACGAGAGAGCGAGAGAAAGGGGAGAGCGAGAGAAAGGGGAGAGCGATAGAAAGGGGAGAGAAGGAAAAAGAGATAAAACAGAAGAGATAAGAATCAGTTTACATTAAACTGTTTCCCCATTTTAAGAATTTAAGTTTTCTAAAAAATAAAAAAATAAAATAAAAATTACAACTCAATTAGGAATCATCAACCCTAGTGGATCGTTTTACATGAAACTTAATTCCCAACTTAAAAACTGAATAAATCTTTTTGATTTTTTTTTCTTTTCAGATATCATCTGAAATGTTTCTACTTAATAGGTTGTATGTTGAAGAATAAAAAATTAAAAATAAGATTTTGAAAATCAGGAAGGTGGAATAGTCATATAAAATTGGAAAGTAGTTCAGTATTGATGACATATTTTAAATGTTGTGCACAAGACACCCAAAGGTGTTCATTACAATGTTTCATTGATTCTTGCTAGTGATTTTTGCCAAACTCTAACTGTCGCTCCAACATGGAGAATTTAAACAGATTAGGTTAATGTTTACATGGAAACTTGAATTATTGCAGATGCTGCCATAGGTCCCTCACTATCCACCAAGCTCCAGCCCCTGTCCCATCGCCGCAATGTTGCATCCTTGTGCTTGTTTTACAAATACTTCAATGGAATGTGCTCCGATGAACTAGCTGCTCTGGTGCCCCTTCGACGTAAATTCACTTGACCAACTCGACAATCAACTAAATCCTATCCATTCATTGCGGAGATCCCCAGATGCCGGAAAGCCTTCTAGAACTCCCTCCAATAGCTTCTTTTCTCGAGCTGCCGGCCTCTAGAACTCCCTCCCTGCTTCCTGTTTCCCCGGCTGTACAGACATGCAGAAATTTAAATGTAATATAAGCAAGCATCTCGCTGCACAGCTCCCAACTTAGGATGACCCCCAAAACTTTCACCCTAATTCTCAGTAGCCCCTTACTTCTACAGTAGCAACCTGCCTTGTTTGGGGGTGAACTATGTTTAAAAAAAAGAAATTAAAAAAAAAATATCTCTTCACAATTACGTTTAGATAATGGAGATGGCAAGATTTTTTTTTGATTATTTTTTTTTTTAATTAATCTAGAAATATGATATAACCAGTTCATAGTTCAACATATGTAAACATTAAAAGGGTTTTTTTTTTATAAGTAAAGAAAAACGCAGTAAATTTAGTAATTTACGAATGAACTCCAAGAATGTATGAAAACGAGACGGAAAATTATCCGTTAAACAGGCTGCCATGACCTGTGATACGAAATAGCATTCAATTTACAATTGGTACGGGCAATAATTCTAGGATACAACTTTATGCGCCCAAACTGTAACGGTACAGGATTGGTTTAATAAAAGCTAATGCCTCATCTAATTCTGGCTGCAATTGCTATATCATCATCATCATCATCATCATCACAAGGAAGCACGTGCATGTTTGCCATAAATTCTTCGTCAATCCGACTAACTATCCAATTGATCGTAAAAGACTACATCCGTCCGTCTATATTCACATTTAGTTTTTTTTTTTTTCAATATCCATTAATTAGGCTGTAAGTTAAAGACTGAACTCAATATTGTTAAAGAACTTTCAGATTGTAGAGTATTTAAGGCAAGTAAAAGAATCTCATTTTTACCATTAACAACTTCATGTAATCTGAAATAAAGGCAGGCTGTGATTTTACTTACCTCTCTCTCTCTCATATATATATATATTTATATATGATGGTCAAATACACGATGTATATAAAAAGAAGAAATGCCGTGGAGACAGGATGTATGAAAAAGACAAAAGAAGAAAGAAAAAAAACGGTTAAACACAGGAAGGATCATAAAAACGAGCAATTTACCAGTTTCGTTCGGATCAACGAACATCTTCAGAAAAAGTGAAGATTTTTGA
>OY744550.1:58183054-58185554 GCA_963556195.1 Sepiola atlantica
CTCTCCAGATTTAATCTTCCTCTGAAGTCATCAGATCTAAGCCTGTCTTTAAGACTCACATTAAACATCCATTGTATCATACTCATAGCATTTCTCTCCATGCAACGCATGTCCTCAACCCTTGCATGCCTTGTGTTCCCCCTACTGCCCAACCGGTGTAGCTTGGAAGATCTTGCAGAGTACAACAATAATGCAAAGGACTGCATAAAAAAAAGTGGGAAACTGTCGCATGACACTTAAAAGTCATTGGCCAGGTTTCACTTCCATACATCACCACACTGCGTACACATGTGTAACACAATGTCTTGGGATATTTGACACAACATGAATAGCGTAAAGTACTAAAACAATTTTTTTTTTTTAACTATTAAAAAAATAATTTAATTATGAAATAAATTTATTTCATGAATTTTGGTTTCTTCATAAAAAAAATCAGTCATATATCAATCTTCTGTGAATAGTTAAAAAAAAAAATGAAAAAAAAATGGAAAAAAAATGAATTACTTTGTGACCTTTTGAAATCTGAAAAGAAATTAGAAGCCTTTAAACTGACGAATAGAAAGTCATTCAAACTGGCTTCAAAATTCTTAACAAATCTTCATGTATTAAAAGATTGAAGGTTTTTTAAGCTCATCCAATCATTTTTTGAATAGAAATTAAAACAAAATGACCATAGCAGAATTAGTTATAGTTTTATAACTTTCGTTCAATTAATAATTTTATAACCAATCAATATCATTATAATTAAATGTAATTTTCAAAAACGTTTTTTTTTATTATGTACTTTAGCCCCATAAATTTTAAATTTAAAACGAAAAAAAACAAACAAAAAAAAACAGGCTTAGTTTTATAAAATAAAAAATACTCCCCCCCCCCCCTTCGGCAACGATTGGCAGGTACAGCTCGTCTATTTATATAAAGTTAGGTATGTGCATATTTTTATATATTTCTATGTATAGGATTCACTCCTAAACTAATTAAGCGATCACTATAAAGTTTTAAACACAGCTGCTAGGCGTAAGGATAGGTAACATGGGCTATATTTATTTTTATTTAACGGGCGCAAAGAGAGGGTGGAAGCACTTTGTGAAAATTCAGATACCTCTGATTTGTGAAATTTTAACAATAGACATTAGACATCAATTAATGAATATTCCCCAAATTTTAGATTCTTTGGAGGATTTTAAAGAGTTTTTAAGGGGGGGGGGCATAATATAAGCACAACCTCCCATTTGAAAATTAAAATATTTCAGATTTGCATTAAATTTGATCCATAATCATTAGACACATTAAGCAAGATTCCCTTAGTTTCTATTTCTTCTTAAGATCCCTCAATTTAAATTTGAAACATATTCTAGAAGCAAAATTATGTAATGGATTTTGATCAAATTTGAAATAAGGATTCTAGACATAAGGTTTAGTAACATTATATATTGATTTTAATCTTTGCTCTGATCCTTCAAGTTCCAGTTAAGCAACAGCGCTAGTGGCAGACAGGAAAGGATGGGTTACTTAGTAGCCCAGTGGTAGTAGTGGCCTCAGATGCTTCTCGCTTCCAGTTCTATCTGGCTCTGACAATTGTCGTTTCGGGACACGATTGACAGGTTTATACAGGTTACTACTGCAGGTGCACAGCACAGGTCCTCATCCTGTCTCCCTGGGGAACCTGACTTAACGGTCGGTAGTAGATGATGCAGTAATACAGTTGTTTGCTCAGGGTAGGAACCTCTTAAAATTTAGGGTAGGCATGCTCCACCGGATACGCTCTGGTACCCAAACAGTTTCCCTCAGAGAGCTATCCTTGATAATAATACCTCTCATGGGTTTCATGGGATGCCAGATGTTAGGCATGGTGCTTTATCGTGTAGCACTGCTCCGTACTGCGGCAAAGGGTGTATGAGGTTGAAGATAACTACCCACCGGCCACATCAGCAAACACAAATCTCTGACTGCTGAAAGTGTCAGAGTTGGTGATTAAACGGGCATTTAGCCGTTTAAATAAAAAAAAAAAATTTTTTTAATTTAAAAAACTTGTTCCAGAATCACACGGCAGTCAATAAAAAGTTTAACATTGAACACAAGCCCGAAGACGACCCTATAGAGTCGATGCTTAAGGCTCAACTGTACGACCAGTTGAGCAGCAAGATAAGTCAGACTGTTGAGCACATCAAAATGCCTGTTTATAACAAGGCCAGAATGTTCCATTCTGCTCGGAAGGGAAAGTCCATTCTCTGTGTTCTGATTGGCTGAGATTCACGAGTGGCCATTTTAGTGTATAAATGTTCATTCATTCGAACAAGCACTCCTCCATGAGATGGATGCCAGTTGAGGCCCTTATGCCGCTAAGTGTTAGTTTAATTCTATAGACCCCACAATGGTGATCAGTGGAGACTTAGCATAATGACAGCCAGACAGCGTCAAACCTCTGCCGAAGAGAACGTAGAGATAAATCTGAATAGTCATTGAGTGTACAGCTACATAAAAGTGGTGCAAAACTGTT
>OY744550.1:58190554-58198054 GCA_963556195.1 Sepiola atlantica
TTAAAATTTTTGCATGTCAGTACTGTCGGGGAAACAGGGGGCAGGGAGGGAGTTCCAGAGGATTTAGTTGATTGTCGACTTGGTCTAGTGAATTTACATCGAGGGGGCACCAGAGTAGCCAATTCATCGGAGCATAATCCATTGAAGTATTTGTAAAACAAGCACAAGGATGCTACATTGCGGCGATGGGACAGGGACTGGAGCTTGGTTGACAGTGAGGGACCTATTAGGTTGGCGACTCTTTTTTGGACCTTGTCAAGGAGGGAGAGACTAGTAGATGATGCACCAGCCCAGATGTGGCAACAATACTCCATTTAAAGTTTAATTCAACAAAGTGACTGCATATAAAGTGACTGTATATGTAATGATAACTTTGAATATACAGCAGCTACTATGACCGACATAAAATTCAAAAGTGATTTTGAAACCTTTAAACTGTCGATTAGAAACTAATTTCTGACTTGAATTAAAATTCAAAAGGAAAAGTCAAGTAATATAGTTCATTTGTGTTCCTAATTGAAAAAAAAAAGAAGAAAACATTCTATATGCACCCCTTTCGTATCAAAGAAGCATATATTTTTTTAAATCCAAATTTAACAAGTTAAAAAAAAGCAATAACCGTGGCATCGACAATTTTATTTTATGACCAAACAGATTTTTTAACAGAAGACATTTTTTTCATTTTAAAACAAAATAAAATTAACGTAAGGAATGTAATCTTTTTCTATCACATCTGATCTTGACCTTCAGTTAATGTTTGAAGAATGCGATCATATCTGGATCAGTAAACGATTCAATCTCTTGGGTTATTCTCAGATGTAGCATCCACACCACCATTCGCGCTACGGCCAGGATCACTAGAAACACCATTCGTCTTTCCTGTCCCACGTCGGTCCGATGTTGCTGATTACATAGGATACGTTTAGCAGAAAAGGATGCTCAGGATCAATACAAGTCATCACCTTGTTGACACCCCCCCAGAACTGGTCGAGTTTGGACCATTGAAAGAAAGTGTGATCGGGCGTTTCTTCTTCGAGCGTTTTGCAGCGGAGACACTTCTCGGGCAAATCCTTGATTCCGGAACTGTGTTGTATGGCATTGAAGGGCAATACATTCCGAACCAATCTCCAGGTCAAAGAGAACTCAGAACTCATACCGAGCACCCAACTCCATTCAGAGTGGATCTCCTCCTCCATCCATTCAAACCATTCGACAAACGGATTCTCAGCTGCCCCTTCACTAATCCCCTGTGGAATTCCTTTTAGAAGATCGAGAAAGGTTATAAAAAGACATAAGTGCCGCACACCTCGGCTCTAACCTTTCAGGGGAGTTTCCTTTGAAGCCAAGTCTTAACCAACGCTTCGACCTTTGACTGTACTTCCGACCAATTCCTCTAGAACTGTAGACCCGGTCCGAACCACACACCGAGGATTCAAACTAGGCCATCAGTCCAGCAGAAAGGAGCCCCGGAAGCGTAGAGTTACCACTCTAAAGCACCCAACCGCAGACCAATCGACTTACTGCAGTTGATTTTGGCGCCTGTAATAGTTTCGTAATGTGTGAGCATCTCCGCCACCATCTCGATGTCTTGGATGCACGACACAAAGATGGTGATATCATCGGTGAACGCAGAAAGAAACCTGGCTCGAGCCTCGCCAGGCAAAGTGATTCTGTGTAAGACTGAACTTACCGCCCCGTTCCTGAGCTTGTGAAGTAGCGGCTCCAACGCAAAGATGTAGAGTAGAGGTGACAGCAAACACCTGACACACCAACTGGGAGATAGCGAAAGATTCCGAACACTTTCCTATTACCTGCATCACTGCCGGCGACGAGCGATACAGAATGGAGATCCATTTGTGAAAGTTCGATTTAAAACCGGCGGTCTCTAAAACAGATGCTAAGAAGCAATGATCAACTGCTTTGGGCTGATCCAAGTTGATCAGCGCGGCTTCTGTGTCATCTTCTATGCGCTCTAGGATCTTACGAATCAGATGCAAGTTGTTCTGAATCGATTTCTCCTTCACAGTGTATTTCTGCTAGAGTTCGATCAACTCTCTGATAACACTCTGCAACTGGTTTGAAAAGATCTTGGCCAAAATCTTTAACTCTGTGTTTAGCAGAGTTATGGGTCTATAATCGTCTAGTTCCTCCCCGCCATGCCTGTCCCCTTCAGCAATGTTATCATTCTCGCTCACACACTTTGATCTCAGCCAAAAAGACTGAAAAACAATAAATAAAACAGTTAGGTTGGGACAATAGGATCATCTCCCACCCCCATCCCCACCTTCCAGTTATTTCATTTTTTTTTTTTTTAACTAAGCATTATCCGCTACCCGGCAGCAAATTGTCATGATTTGAACTTTAATAACAAAAGGAACCGCTTTGTTTTTGTTTTGTTATTTTTTTTTTTTTTGCAAAAAAAATTTTTTTTTTTTGTTTAATTGAACAATGTGATTTTAGACCATAAATGTCAGAATCCTTCAACTCCAATAAAACAGCCTTAAACTAGGCAGTTGCAACTGCAACATTAAGTTCACACAATTATCTCATAAGAGTTTTTTTTTTTTTCAATTTTACGATGGATAATTAATACGAGAGACACATGCGTAATTTTGCTTGTACACGTTTCTTAAGTACTTTTAGAGTATTGAAAATAGGAACTTAAAAAGATTATACCAATTCTAAATAGATTTGCAACAGCCACGCTTTTTGGCTAGATTCAAAGTGTAGTATCTGTTCTGATATGACACTTCATCTTTTCTGTCCTCAGTCAGTGAATATTGTCGTGACTGAGAGGATTATAGTTAAGAGTAGGAGAGACATTTGTATCATTTTTGTGACTAAGATGACCATTCTCTCCACACTTTTGATGGCCTTGTGCCTAATTTGTTCCGAATGTAAATTTTTTTAATATTTTGTGCAAATAAATATTTCAAAGTGTAGGATCTGTTCCGATATGACACTTCATCTTTTCTGTCCTCAGTCAGTGAATATTGTCGTGACTGAGAGGATTATAGTTAAGAGTAGGAGAGACATTTGTATCATTTTTGACTGAGATGACCATTCTCTCCACACTTTTGATGGCCCTGTGCCTAATTTGTTCCGAATGTAAATTTTTTTAATATTTTGTGCAAATAAATATTTCAAAGTGTAGGATCTGTTCCGATATGACACTTCATCTTTTCTGTCCTCAGTCAGTGAATATTGTCGTGACTGAGAGGATTATAGTTAAGAGTAGGAGAGACATTTGTATCATTTTTGACTGAGATGACCATTCTCTCCACACTTTTGATGGCCTTGTGCCTAATTTGTTCCGAATGTAAATTTTTTTAATATTTTGTGCAAATAAATATTTCAAAGTGTAGGATCTGTTCCGATATGACACTTCATCTTTTCTGTCCTCAGTCAGTGAATATTGTCGTGACTGAGAGGATTATAGTTAAGAGTAGGAGAGACATTTGTATCATTTTTGACTGAGATGACCATTCTCTCCACACTTTTGATGGCCTTGTGCCTAATTTGTTCCGAATGTAAATTTTTTAAATATTTTGTGCAAATAAATATTTCAAAGTGTAGGATCTGTTCCGATATGACACTTCATCTTTTCTGTCCTCAGTCAGTGAATATTGTCGTGACTGAGAGGATTATAGTTAAGAGTAGGAGAGACATTTGTATCATTTTTGACTGAGATGACCATTCTCTCCACACTTTTGATGGCCTTGTGCCTAATTTGTTCCGAATGTAAATTTTTTTAATATTTTGTGCAAATAAATATTTCAAAGTGTAGGATCTGTTCCGATATGACACTTCATCTTTTCTGTCCTCAGTCAGTGAATATTGTCGTGACTGAGAGGATTATAGTTAAGAGTAGGAGAGACATTTGTATCATTTTTGTGACTAAGATGACCATTCTCTCCACACTTTTGATGGCCTTGTGCCTAATTTGTTCCGAATGTAAATTTTTTAAAATATTTTGTGCAAATAAATATTTCAAAGTGTAGGATCTGTTCCGATATGACACTTCATCTTTTCTGTCCTCAGTCAGTGAATATTGTCGTGACTGAGAGGATTATAGTTAAGAGTAGGAGAGACATTTGTATCATTTTTGTGACTAAGATGACCATTCTCTCCACACTTTTGATGGCCTTGTGCCTAATTTGTTCCGAATGTAAATTTTTTTAATATTTTGTGCAAATAAATATTTCAAAGTGTAGGATCTGTTCCGATATGACACTTCATCTTTTCTGTCCTCAGTCAGTGAATATTGTCGTGACTGAGAGGATTATAGTTAAGAGTAGGAGAGACATTTGTATCATTTTTGTGACTAAGATGACCATTCTCTCCACACTTTTGATGGCCTTGTGCCTAATTTGTTCCGAATGTAAATTTTTTTAATATTTTGTGCAAATAAATATTTCAAAGTGTAGGATCTGTTCTGATATGACACTTCATCTTTTCTGTCCTCAGTCAGTGAATATTGTCGTGACTGAGAGGATTATAGTTAAGAGTAGGAGAGACATTTGTATCATTTTTGTGACTAAGATGACCATTCTCTCCACACTTTTGATGGCCTTGTGCCTAATTTGTTCCGAATGTAAATTTTTTTAATATTTTGTGCAAATAAATATTTCAAAGTGTAGGATCTGTTCCGATATGACACTTCATCTTTTCTGTCCTCAGTCAGTGAATATTGTCGTGACTGAGAGGATTATAGTTAAGAGTAGGAGAGACATTTGTATCATTTTTGTGACTAAGATGACCATTCTCTCCACACTTTTGATGGCCTTGTGCCTAATTTGTTCCGAATGTAAATTTTTTAAATATTTTGTGCAAATAAATATTTCAAAGTGTAGTATCTGTTCTGATGCTACACTACATCTTTTTTGTTCTCGGTCAGGGAAGGAGAAATCCTTCTAGACTGCGGCAATTGTTATTTTTGTCCAAATTCAGCAGAGTGTTCCTTTTGGGAGGAGCTGGATTTTGCCGACATTTAAAAACCGACCTTGTGTCTATCTCTGCCCTCGTGGGGAGGCAAGTAAATAGGGACACGCTTATATTGGCGTAGATAACAGTCACATTATGTTCTATTATTGAGTTCAGTTTCATCTTATTCAGCAGTTCGTATTGAATATACAATTTTTATCACATCTAAAATATTGAAACCTTTATTGTAAAAATATCGGTACTCTTATAACTGACGCACCATGTTTCCGTGACTTCGCGTCGTCAGCGTTCGGGCAAGTCTCGGAAGCACCAGAGAGTTGACGAAACTATTAACCAAGAAACATTTGCTTATAAACAGTTTTGTTTTCGGTAAAATAAGAAAAAAATAATCGATTAAAAACAGGGTTTTTTTCTGTTTGTTTTTTATGGAAATCGCTCCAGACAAGGCATGAAGCCACTTAAGGAGCTGACAAGAACAAACATGATTATCGCAAAGACAGGAGATGCCTATTGACCTTAGTCTTGAAAAGACCAAGATTATAGGTAGGAGGAAAACAGTCAGCAGGGCGAGAGTTCCACAAGCCTGCGGTTCTTGGAAAGAAGCTACTGGAATAGGAAGCTGCATTACAATGAGATATCAAAACATCAAATTGATGGAGACCACTAGACCAACGAATCAAACAAGCTGGAACAAAAGAAGCAGGGAATAGATCACATAATTCTGAAGAACACATGCCATAATAATACTTATAGAAAAGACTGAGACTAGCAACATCATGTCTGTGAGAGAGAGAGGGTGCAGAGAAGAAGAAAGGGTAGGACCAATCAAAAATACAGACACGTTTCTGCACCTTATCAAGAACTCTTAAATGGGGCAGAGATTCACCAGCCAAATATGACAACGGTACTCCATACATGGTCTGATTATGGATTTGTAGAGATAGAGAATAGCCTCATGGGTGAGAAAGTGTTTGGAGCGATAGAGAGAACCGACTTTACGATAAACAGAAATAGCAATGGATCTAATGTATGAACTCCAAGAAAGATTTGATGAAAGAGAAAGACCAAGAAGTTTCAAAAGCAGAGCTATCAATGAGAATCTCAGGAAGAAAAGGGACACGCCTACGATTGAAAGACACGAGCTGAGTCTTAACTGGATAAAACGAAACAAGTCATTTCATAGCCCAATCCACAACTGAAGCCAGGTCAACTTCTAGATCAGCTGCATATTTCGACTGATCCAAGGGAGATGGCGAAATGCAACATCAGAATAGAGAGTGGTATCATCAGCATAGATGTTAATTTTCTGAAGAATATATTGGAAGATCATTTATATAGAGAAAAAACAGTGCTGCTTAGAATAAACCAATGTTTATGTTAACAAAAAAAAAATTGACAAAAAAAAAAAATAAAATAACATTTGCTTAACAAATCAATCAAAATCATCATTTGAAACTAAACTTCCCCGTGCACAAGCAAACAAACAATGGTTCCTTTGACAAAAAAAAAAAAGAACAATTACTAACAGTTGTTTAGCTATGGTTTGTTCGTTCTTTATTTGTATATATGTTTTTTAGTTTGATTTTATTCGTCTGAATTTATCGTCTGTCAGTCTTCAATTTAGCGATTGCCAATTTTTGACTCGTCAACTCTCGGGCGGTTTTTGTAACCTGCCCGAATGCTGACGACACAAAGTCACGGAAACATGGTATGTCATATACAGGAGTACTAAAATATATCATTGTCTGATACATGTTAATTTCTGTTAAATATTTGCTATGTACAGTAAATATTAGGTTGTTGCAAAAATAATGGTCGCCTGAAGCGCAGGTTTTAAAGTCATTTTAACACAGAATTTGTAGTTTATTTCTGGTAAATTTTCACATCTATAATAATTAATGTGTTTTCACTAAAAATTTGTAACATTTTTTCAAATAGATAGTATCTTTAAAGCATAGAAGACCCTCAATGATGAACATGTCAAAACATGACTTTCGCCTTCTTATGTTGCACGAGTTCAAACTTGGGCATAATAATGGCTCCAAAACTTCTGCTAATATCAATAGAGCATGGGGGGATGGATTCACAAGCGATCGGACAGTACAAAGGTGGTTCCAGAAATTCCGTAATGGAGATGAGAGCCTTGAAGATGAAGAATGTAGAGGACGGCTGTGTAATATTGACAATGAACAATTGACCAAAGTTCACGCCAGAGTGTTAAAGAAATGTCTCGGACACTTGTTGTCAGCACTGCAGCAGTTTCACGTCATTTACAGACTATTGGAAAGGTGTAAAAAATTTCATGCATAAATGTATGTTTCTGAAATCAGCCATTATTTCTGTGACGACCTAATACATTGAGATCTCAAGTCGAAAATATGTTTAACATATGTATAGCTCATATAAGTTGATATTAAACTGAATTTTCCAGCAATTGCACTGAAAAGATCTCTCGGTTTGAATCTCTGAAATAGCGGGTGAATGTCTGGCCTCCAGTAGGATACCCCATCCCCAGCAAAAACAAAAAGATAAGAAAATCGAACCTGTAACTAAACT
>OY744550.1:58200554-58233054 GCA_963556195.1 Sepiola atlantica
TCTTAAAATCGAGCACTCTGCTGGGGTTCTCTCTCACTTAGCTTACATGTAATATATATATATATATATATTACAGGTTGATATTATAGGTTGACTCTGTGGCAGGGATTCGAACCGTGCGACCGTCCGAGATTATCATCCCTGCACTGATGAGAGCGAAAGCTTGAAACGCTAGCGTATGTAGGTAAAAATAATTTAATATTATTTACTTAAAATTAATATTGTTATAATCCCTTTTAATAAAATTAAAGTTGAGCCCTGTTCGGGGAAGTTAAAAATAGACTGGCACGTAGCTATAAGGAATATTCCGACAACGTTCGTAGAATACTCTAGTCAGTCTTTCTAGATATGCAGTCCTTTGCATAAATAGAACTTAAATTCCCTTCTTGAATGTGGTAATGTCCCGTGGCCATATGGTTACAGCGCTTGCTTACAGAGTCTAGGTTGATGATTTTTTCCTTTATTTGATTTGTTTCTCCTCTTGTCTTTTTTCACACATCCTGTCTTCACGGCATTTCATTTTTATAATATATCGTGCATTTTTCTCCTCATATATATATATATATATATATAAATTCAAGTTTCTGTTTTTACCCCCCCCCCCTCCCGTACGGCTGAGGATTTCTTTATTTATTTTAAATTCTATTTTTAAATCTTGTTTTAACTTTTAAATCTAGATTTTAAATCTTTATTTTTTTAATTTAATTCTCGGAGATCTGAGGTCAACATGACATTAGTATGGTATCGACATAATTTTCAAAGACCAAAAAACTGTTTCTTCTCGCCCATGACTAAAATACCGGCAGGGGTTTGAACCGTGCGACCGTCAGAGATTATCATCTCTGCACTGATGAGAACGAAATCTCGAAATGCTAACGTATGTAGGTAAAAATAATTTAATATTATTTATTTAAAAATTAATATTGTTTTATATATGTGTGTGTGTGTGTGTGTGTGTGTGTGTGTGTGTGTGTTTGAAATGAGCATTATACAAAGTTGAAAATGTTCAATTTTTAATAAAAGTCGCATAGTCAATCAATTTTTATCAAAAAATTGATTTTTTTTGATAAAGGACGGAGGACCATTTGAAATATTAAAAATTAAAGTTACACCAACACCTTAAATGCTTTTGGCTTTTCCATAATGCTATTTTTTTTTTTTTATTATTTGTCAAATATGAAGAAATTCACTTTCAGCTGACAGACAAACAAACACACGTGTGTTTTGGCTAAGAATTATCAATTTCTTCTCACCTCTCAATGTGGGTGTGTGTGTATATATATATATATATATATATATATATATATATATATAATAGAATTAACGATAAGTGAAGTATCGTAAAGTGATCTATCGTGATAAAGTAAAGCTCAATACGTTGAGTAGAGCAATCAATTTAAAGAAGGAAAGATGAAGATAAAAAATTACATAAAATTGATACAAATTTTATTAGATCGAAAGTTCAGATGCGAGGAGTTACACTAATCCTTAAACCATGTTTTTTCAAAGATAAAACTTATCGTCAGAGGATAAATTTCGGTAATGTGGTATTTATAATAAATAATTATTACCTGTTCCATTTCACTTTGAAAATTTAAGAATTTAATAGATGAGAGTTCTTGGGCTAGTAGATGTAGAACAGTTGAGGTATCAGGATCAGTTGGTAAGGGGAGGCCAAGGAAAACATGAGAATAAGTAATAAAAATGGACTTGAGAGAAAGGGGGATAGATGAATAAAGACATGGTCATAGATAGGTTAATTTGGAAGGTGATTTATAAAAGTCGTCCAACACATGCCAGCTTGTAAAAACGGACATTAAACCGATGATGATGATGATGATGATGATTATCACCATCATCATCATCATCATTAACTAAGCTCACACTATACCAGCACATTTTGGATTGTTTTTAAGTATCTTAGGGTCTTTGCGATTAAAGGGTTTAAAAGTATTATGAATCCATCCGGTGAACGATTGATTCTCCTTGGTCTTTTGGCTAGAAACAAAGTGTTGTATATGCAGTTTCTGTCCTCAGTCAGTGAAGGAAAAATCCTTCTAGACTGAGGCAATTTTAATTTTTGTCCCAATCCAGAGTGTCCCTTTTGAGCGAAGGAGAAGGGGGGGGGAAGCTGGATGATCCCCCACATTAAAAGCCGACCTTGTGTCTTACTCCGCCCTTGTGGGGGGGGGGGGGGAGCAAGTAAATAGGTACACACGTCATAATATGTAACGCAACACAATATGCATATCTATATACCCGCCCATCAAACCTGTTACACGCATTATCATGCTTTGTAGCATCTGCACTTTTAATCTAATTCATTCGTCGTCGTCGTCGTCATCATCATCATCTATGGAATGTTTGATCGACAATTTTATTATTTACTTGCCTCCCCACGAGGGAAAAATTAGATACCAGGTTGGTTTCTAATGTGGGGGGGGGGATCTACCTTACCAAGAAGGGGCACTCTGAATTAGGACAAAAAAAAAAAAATCAAAATTGCCTCACTCAAGAAAGATTTATTCCCCACCCCCGTCCAAGGACAGGGCAGATACTACACTTTGAATTATTTATTTGCCAAAACAATACGGTTATACAATTTTAACAAATCAGGCACAAGGCTCTTAAAAGTTTGAGCTGTGTGTGTGTGTGTGTGTGTGTTTATCCTCTGTCTATCCTACTCTTAGCTAGACTAATTAGCAGTCACTACAATATCACATTTACTCTATGGGTAGATACTACACTTTGATCCTAGCACAGATGACAATTAACACTTCTAGCCGGTCATGGCTGATGGAACAAGAACAATCTGCCCCTGTGGATTAAATAAAGGGTTCAGTTCCAAATTCCGTCAAGGTTCCCAAGTTCAACGTAAAGATTCCCAAGTTTAACTAAAAGATTCCCAAGTTTAACTAAAAGATTCCCAAGTTTAACTAAAAGATTCCCAAGTTTAACTAAAAGATTCCCAAGTTCAACTAAAAGATTCCCAAGTTTAACTAAAAGATTCCCAAGTTTAACTAAAAGATTCCCAAGTTTAACTAAAAGATTCCCAAGTTTAACTAAAAGAGGTTCCCAAGTTTAACTAAAAGATTCCCAAGTTTAACTAAAAGATTCCCAAGTTTAACTAAAAGATTCCCAAGTTTAACTAAAAGATTCCCAAGTTTAACTAAAAGAGGTTCCCAAGTTTAACTAAAAGATTCCCAAGTTTAACTAAAAGATTCCCAAGTTTAACTAAAAGATTCCCAAGTTTAACTAAAAGAGGTTCCCAAGTTTAACTAAAAGATTCCCAAGTTTAACTAAAAGATTCCCAAGTTTAACTAAAAGATTCCCAAGTTTAACTAAAAGATTCCCAAGTTTAACTAAAAGATTCCCAAGTTTAACTAAAAGATTCCCAAGTTTAACTAAAAGATTCCCAAGTTTAACTAAAAGATTCCCAAGTTTAACTAAAAGATTCCCAAGTTTAACTAAAAGATTCCCAAGTTTAACTAAAAGAGGTTCCCAAGTTTAACTAAAAGATTCCCAAGTTTAACTAAAAGATTCCCAAGTTTAACTAAAAGATTCCCAAGTTTAACTAAAAGATTCCCAAGTTTAACTAAAAGATTCCCAAGTTTAACTAAAAGATTCCCAAGTTTAACTAAAAGATTCCCAAGTTTAACTAAAAGAGGTTCCCAAGTTTAACTAAAAGATTCCCAAGTTTAACTAAAAGATTCCCAAGTTTAACTAAAAGATTCCCAAGTTTAACTAAAAGATTCCCAAGTTTAACTAAAAGAGGTTCCCAAGTTTAACTAAAAGATTCCCAAGTTTAACTAAAAGATTCCCAAGTTTAACTAAAAGATTCCCAAGTTTAACTAAAAGAGGTTCCCAAGTTTAACTAAAAGATTCCCAAGTTTAACTAAAAGATTCCCAAGTTTAACTAAAAGATTCCCAAGTTTAACTAAAAGATTCCCAAGTTTAACTAAAAGATTCCCAAGTTTAACTAAAAGAGGTTCCCAAGTTTAACTAAAAGATTCCCAAGTTTAACTAAAAGATTCCCAAGTTTAACTAAAAGATTCCCAAGTTTAACTAAAAGATTCCCAAGTTTAACTAAAAGAGGTTCCCAAGTTTAACTAAAAGATTCCCAAGTTTAACTAAAAGATTCCCAAGTTTAACTAAAAGATTCCCAAGTTTAACTAAAAGATTCCCAAGTTTAACTAAAAGATTCCCAAGTTTAACTAAAAGATTCCCAAGTTTAACTAAAAGATTCCCAAGTTTAACTAAAAGAGGTTCCCAAGTTTAACTAAAAGATTCCCAAGTTTAACGTAAAGATTCCCAAGTTTAACTAAAAGATTCCCAAGTTTAACTAAAAGATTCCCAAGTTTAACTAAAAGAGGTTCCCAAGTTTAACTAAAAGAGGTTCCCAAGTTCAACGTAAAGATTCCCAAGTTCAACGTAAAGATTCCCAAGTTCAACGTAAAGATTCCCAAGTTCAACGTAAAGATTCCCAAGTTCAACGTAAAGATTCCCAAGTTTAACTAAAAGAGGTTACCAAGCTTGAAAAGATGCACCTGAAGAAGGTCCGAGGTTACGTCAGCCAAAACATGAATATAACAACCAAGGTGAGAATAGTAGTCGTCTAAATTATCCAAATAACAAACTTCTTGAAATGTCTGTATGTACTTATTTTCATGTCAACATTTTGATATTAAATTATCTTTGTTTAATAGTTTGTATTTTATGTTATTGTTAGTTTTTCATCTGTACAAAGGATCCATTTTTGGATGTCATCTATTATATAAAGAGCAGTTGTCTGTATGTGTGTGTGTCCAGCTAAAAGTTTTTAAAAACTACAAAACAAACATCCACAAAGTTGGTATATTCTTGATCAGCATTGCCCTGGGTGAATAATATCTCAAATTTAGAAAAAAAATATTCATTCTTTGACCCTAAACTAGCACGGATTTTATCAGGGATGGTCGGTTTTTCAGCCATTTTATGTGCTAAAGGGAAGTAACTGATTTTTATCAAAGACTTAATTCCCTTATGCCGACTCATTCCTCAAGGAATCTATAACAAGGAGAGTTATGTGTGTATGTCGAGAGAGAGGAATAGGCTGGGCGGAGGAGGAGAAAGGGGTAGGGGTGATGGAGGCGAAAAACGAGGGAGGAGGAAACAGAGAAAGATAGAGAGATGGATAGAGAGGGGTAAAAAGATAGAAGTTTTAATAGAAATATGTTACACTTTTGCCCTGAGCAACGCCGGATAGCCCTGCTTGTTTATATATAAATAGTTGTTGAAATATTTTCAGAGTAGGGGAATAAAGTGTTTAGTATATTTTCTTTTTATATAGATCAGTAGGAATAATGATATAGATCCAACAACACAGAGACTCCTCTTAGCAAGATCGAAGTGTTGAATCCCTGGTTCTTTCTCTTCGTCTGCACTGGTTAAAATATTTTGAAATCAGCATTTTTTTTTTTTTAAACCAAATTTATAATTTTGAGAATATTTTGTTGAATCTCTAGGTCCTCTATATCGTCTAAGCAAAAATAGTTTTTACATTTATATGTCTGTCTTTTCATTTGTGTCGTTGTGCTGGTTGGGGCTGGACTGTGCAGATGTATTGTTCTACCGGCAAACATTGACAAGAAGCAACAATAAGTTAGTGGATGGAAAATTATAAACATTTTAAGCGAAAAAAAATTATTAAGGACAAATATGAGGCATAATGATATACCCATGTTCAAGTATTGACCCCTTCTTAAGTCACGGCTCAAAATACGATTATCTTCACTGAAAAACTATTCATCTTCCTCAGGGTCAATCAACCGGTGTTTCCCTGTTGTAACACGTTTGAAACATGTCCAATAAAAAAAAAACAATGTGGCTCCTATACTTGTAAATTGCACCAAGTTTACTATTTACCAGCATTTTAAAAGGTGTCCAATACATTTAGAACAGAGGACTAAAGGGGATTAACTCGAGTTAGACAAAGAAATAAAAGGTAGGATTGAATGAGTTAATGCAAGAAGGAACAGTTTTTTTGTGAAGAGTCCGTCGCATGGTCATCATCTTTTCAATAAAACACTCATCATACAGTGGGTGTAGCAGGGTAAATTAGATATGATTTCTGGCTACTACAAACATAAATCCAAATTTGTAAAAAATCTTCAAGTTCACCAGTTCAAAGTTACCTCTTCAGTCACAGCTTTAAATACGATTATTTTCATTGAAAAACTATTCAGCTTCCTCAATGTCATCTGCCAGTCAACCAGAGTATTTATTTACAAACTTTTCTCTGGTGTTTTAGCATAATAAATGGTTGATTTAGCTATATACACTTTATTGCATTATCTAATTTTAGTTTGGATATTAATTTCACTTCCTTATTCAACAGTTGATGTTGTATCGCTTGTTTTTTTAATTTTCTCCATAGAATTACGTAACTTTGTTGTTGAATAATTTAGTCACTTTTTCAGATTACAAATAATACATAAATATCCACAATCTTATTATAATATAAATAACAAAACGTCCCCTACAATTCCTTGTTTTAAGTTCATTCTTACTAAATATTACATACAATTTTTCCACTTTTATTTTTTGTCTACTTATTGTCGCATCTGTTTGCATATGATGAAACAAACTTACAGAGGAATGGATTTTAATCAATTAAATTACAACAACTAACAGTACAAAAAACTACACAATTTTTAAAAACAAGTTAACATCTAAATATTCCCATAACAATGTTTGGTGCTTATACAGATCAGTGCACATATGAAAAACGCATTTCCAAATAAAAACTGCTGTTTATACTTACGTATCAGGCAAAAATAAGTACCCTCACCAAAAAATTAGGAAAAATTATCGAGTAGAATTTTAATAAAAAATAAAAATCAGTTTTATCGTATTCTGCACACCGCAATTGATTTATTACTTGTAGCGGTGCTTATATAGATGACGACAAATATGAAAAACGCATTTCCAAATAAAAACTATTTTTTATACTTACGTATTAGGAAGAAATATATATCCTCACCAAAATATTAGGAAAAATAATTGAGTAGAATTTTAATTAAAAATAAAAATCAGTTTTATCGTATTCTGCCGACCGCAATTGATTTATTACTTGTTTATATGACAGACGGAGTTATGGTGCCCTGATTGCATTTGCATCAATGGCAGTTTGGCAAAATACGATAAAACTGATTTTTATTTTTAATTAAAATTCTACTCGATAATTTTTGTGTAGATACCTATTTTTGCCTGATACATAAGTATTTCAAAAAGTTTTTTGGTTAATTTATTTGGAACTGCGATTTTCACCTGTGTAAATGCGTTTTTCATATGTGCCCTCATCTATATAAACACCATAATTTGTTATACGTATTATTATCAACTTTGTAAATCATTCTAGATGCATCTGCCTTTACCAATATTCGTTCATTTTTTTTTTTTTTAGATTTTTCTTGGAAATTGATTTTTTTTATTTAATTCTAAAATGTTTATTATATTCGTTTGTTCATTTTCAGCTCTAAAGTTTCATTCTGAATAGCCATTTTATTTTTTTGAACGTATGTGCATGTTGTTCTAACAACAAAATGCCATTTTATCGATTTTCTATGATTTTTTTGTAACATTTTTTGGAAAGGGTTATTTAATTTCTGAATTCTAAAATGTTTAGTATACTCAGTAGTACGTTTTCGAATTTTGCTAATTCGTTCATTTTTGGTGGACATTTAAATTTCATGGTTTTAAATTCGTATTTGCTAGAAAAATACCCTAATCCCATGACGAGTAATATTCCCTGAACAGAACAGTTTCGAACAACTTTTATGTCATCTTACAAAGATTAAAATAAAAATATAATGATACTAAACCTTATGTCTAAGACCCTTATTCTAATTTTGACTAAAATCCATTACATAATTTTGATTCTAGAAAATGGCTAAAATTTAAGGCTTAAGCTTAAGGGGTCTTAAAAACAAATTGTAAATTCAGGGAATCTTGCTTAATTGGTGTCTAATGACTATGGATAAAATTTGATGCAAATCTGAAATATTTTAATTTTCACATTCATATTTTGAATTTAGGCAATATTTATTAATTGGTGTCTAATACTTACTGTCAACCTTCAAATATCGGAGGTACCTGAATTTCCATGACGGACTTTCACCTCCTTTTTTACCCCCTTTGCATGAAACTAGATTAGACTAAATATAGCCCACATTACCACCCTTTCCGCACAGCAGCAGTGTTCCAAACTTCATATTGATCAGTTAATTAGTTTAGGAGTGAATCCTGTACATAGAACTATATAAACAAACACACACACACACAATAGCATAATGTAATAGTTACAAATGCATCACTTGCACTAATACCCTTGAGAAAGGCATGAATCCATATACCCTTCCTTTATGGATTAAATAGTACGGTAGACTTGGTTGTGCAACTAGTCTAGGAGAAGGAAAACTTCTAAATAACAACAGTCTTTCTCTGCTCATCCTAGCATCGATTCCAGTTGCTCTATACAGTTCTCCTTACCACAGGACTCAAGCAATGCCAGTTCAGGAGATGTGTGGTTTGGCTTGTGCAACACTAGCTTCACTGTAGACCCGAGCAGGGGTATTCACTGTTTCAAGACTGAAAGTGTGCCTAATATATATATATATATATACAGGGTGGGCAAAAATAAGGGTCCTATTTTTAAAAATTCATAACTTTTTTTTAATTTTTTTTTTTTTAGAATAAGTAAAGGACCCCTTCCGAAGCAAGCATGGGCCGTATTAGCCCTAAGGAACGTACCCTCATTTAGAAAACATTATTTTTGCTTAAAAAACTCAAAACAGTGTAAAAAACAATACTTTAGTTTTTGTAAGTTTTAAGTGTTTTTCGGCTAAAATTTGTTTTGTTTATTTCAAAAAATCTCGGAAGGGTCAGTCTACACACACATAAAGTTTGGTGAGTTTAACTTTTATTTTGTGGAAGTTATTCAAATTTAAAGATAGGACCCTTATTTTGGCCCACCCTGTATATATATATATATATATATATATATATATGCATCTTGTAAACTCAAGCTCAATTTACCAACATCTACAAAAACATAACTGCCCCCTTTCTTATTTAAAACAAATTTTAGTTAACACAAAAATGATACATTCCAAAACCTATTAAAAAAATTTTTAATACTCAAAGCTATCTTTATTAAAACCCAACAACCTACAATTAATAACATTATGTATGAAACCAGTAACAGCATTTTAAAATGTAATACAATTTTAACCATGTGATGCTAATTCTGGCATCGCGGAATTTAAATTGTTAACGTCTTTCCTGGCGTCTAACTTCACGTGTGCATTTCTCGCCTATCTTTTGAAATTCTCTTCGTTTCTCCACCTTTCTTGTACATTTACTTTTGTCGACTGAAGATGATTTGACAAAGAATCGAAAACGTTTGCGATACATATGGAACATACATTATTTATTTTTTTATTTTAACACTAAGATCATTAGAAAAATTGAAAAAAATATAAAAAGGTATAATTAAGCAGAATTGTTAGTTTTTAACAAAGTTTGCTTAAATTATGTCTATAATATACAAGGCCTGTCTAAAAGATATCCAGAAAAAATATTTCAATAAAAATATTGGGACCCTAACCTCCTTCAAAGTAGACCCCTTGTGCCTGCACACACTTAGCCCACCGATCCATCCACTGCCGGAAACACCTCTGGAAGTCTTCTTTTAAAATGGTGTTCATCTCCGCCGTCGCGTTCCGCATTATCTCCTTTTTCGCAACCTCTCAACAACAGCTGCACTCCGAGCAGTTTGAGGCCTGCCAAAACGCTGGGCACTCTCCTCTGACGTGCGGCCATTTTTGAATCGGTTGAACCACTCCTTAATTTGTGTTACACCCATCGCATCTTCTCCAAACACCTGCTGAATAACGCAACGGCGAAGATGAACACCATTCCAAAAGAAGACTTCCAGAGGTGTTTCCGGCAGTGGATGGATCGGTGGGTTAAGTGTGTGCAAGCACAAGGGGCCTACTTTGAAGGGGATTAAGATCCCACCCCCGTCACATATTTGAAATATTTTTCTGGCCTAAGGTCGTATACTTTTTAGATATGCCTCGTATATGTATATAAACATTTAAGATATTAATTAGTACTTTTTTTTTTTTAATTGGTAAATAGTTTGTATTTGATCCCAAAGTGCTCAATGCTCTAAAGAATAGAGCAGTTATAACTGAATTAATGCTTACACTGGCATTGGCAAGGTATTGTGTTAATGTCTTAAGAGGTAATGCAAGATGGTAAGTACAAAGTTTGATGTTGTATATATTTCAAAATAATTATCACTTTTATCAAAGAACGGATGGAGGTGGTCAGCGTGAAGCGCATACCGGCAGCACAGACTGCCGACTTGGTGTGCCGTGTTCGAATCCATAGCACCACTTTCACTACGGATGTCGGCGACTATTACGTGGTCCGGCTTCCTCTTGTGAGTACCTCATTTTAAAAGGCAATCGGGGAAACCAATGCTAACCGTGGAATCATGCAGGTTAAATATAATTTTTTTTTTTTTTTTTTTTTTTTTTTTTAATGTCGATTCGTACGAAAAGAAGAGTAAATAAAAAAAAACAAGTAGAAAAAGAAAAAAATGTTAAACCTTTGAAAAAAGAAAAGAAAACAATGGCTATCTTTTGAAAGTAATTGGTCTCAACTAGTATTTTATACGAAACAAATTCTCAAATTACGAGTGCCATCTAATTTCCAGTAACCTTATGTCAAATCTATTTTGGTAAATAATAGACTTTTGCGCAATGCAAATAGAATGCATTTACAAACTCGGAATAAAACAATATAAAACAGGAGTGTAATTCATTGGAATGTTTAATTAAATAAATTAGAACACATTTTGCGGAAAATATTTTAAGTTATTCAATGTTAGTACATTTATTTATTTTTAGGGTATTTCTGCAGTTTACGGACCGTGCTGAAATAATAACGTTATTATTTAGAAACCCATTCTTAACATGTTAACTATTCTGTACTTTCACCTAACAATTTAATAAACAAAATATACAGTAAAATTTAATTTAAAAATCCTCCATAAAAAAAAAATATCACGAAGTACCATTTTTAGTTGTTTTTGTTTGTTTGTTTGTTTGAAGTTTGTAAAAACTTAAAACATTTTTGTTTCGCCATTTCGTTTTTTTTTTACCACGTTATTTTTTTTTTTTTTACCAAATAGGATTTTTAAAATTAAAAATAATTATTACGATATCATTTTCTCATTAACTTTTGTAATTGAACCAAATTGTTATAAAACTATAACTAATTATTGTCGAGGTATAAATGATTTAACTTCTATTTATGAAATTATTGGATGTAAATGGCTTAAAAAAAATAAAATAAAAAATAAATAAATTTTAAAAATCTTTTAATTAAATGAGGATTTGCTAAAACATTTTACAGCCAGTTTAAATGATTTTCTATACGACAGTTTAAATGCTTCGAAATTCCATTCAAATTTCGACGGGTCACGCCAAGTAATTTAGTCTTTTCAACTATTAACAAAATATCAATCGTTAACTCGTTTACGAAGAAACTGAAATGCATTCTGGTGGATTTAAGTTCGTAATTATTATTTTTTTAATAGGCTTCATTTAACGCAATTTTATTTTTGTTTTCAATAAATATTCGATTAATAGCAAGTAAAATATTATTTGAATCAAACACACGAATGTCTTATTTTATCAATATAAACATTATTGATTAAATACATTTAAAAAAACACACCCTAAGAGAAGAAAGTATCTAAAACTGGTGTACAGAAATAAACTTTATATATTTTTTTAATTTTCAAAATAGAACTTGTTTGAGGAAGCATATTGAAAACATTGATTCTTTAATTCGAGATTTGGTAAGCATATAGATCAACATCCCCCAACATAATGCGATAGAAAAACATTTTGTATAGGTGATACAAAATGGCTGTATGTTGTTTGTTTTGTTTTGTTTTTAACATTATTAAATGAGGAAATCCATGTATTATCACGCAGTACTAGAGGGGGAGAGAAAACGTTTTAATACTTTTTTCGTCAAAAAACAGAAAATTGTAGCATCGGGCATACGAAGACCTGGATTGTAAACCATGAGTACTGAAACGAAGTCTTATAGGGAATTATGAAAAAAATAATTTATTTTAAAAGTTTCTTGATTTAACAAATTGTGTTATCTCAATGAAAAAAGTTAAAGTACGTATAAAAATATTTGGCGATTTAGTCGTTACACAGCCAAGATGGCGAACAATGAATTTGCTGCTTGGGTTCTGATTTTTTCCGACCTTAAACATAAGTAAACCCAAATAAATTGTTTGAGGCTAATTTCCCAGCTGTGTTTCCTTTAAAATAATTTAAGGTGAATGTGAAATCATTGTCAGCCATTTGGGCTGTGAAACGACTAAATCACCAAATATTCTTTCACGGGATTTTTTATAGATAATTTCTACATCTATAAAAACAAACAACTTTTTATTTTTAACACTTCTTGTGTTATGTAAATAATAACAATTGAATAATAAATAAACATTGTCTGTGATAATGAAAGTGCTTGTTTCGTTTCAGTTAAACTACGCCCCATTTTTACATAGGCATTACTTCCGGTCTGTTCGACTCCATTTTGTAGCCCTTCAGACTTCATTCTTATAGCATATTTACACATTTCAAACGTGTTTTTCTTCCGATTACATGCCTAATAATAAATAGATTTTTACTCGAAATAGTTCCTCCATTAATAATATTTTAAAAGACAACACCATAAAACCATTTTTATCGCCTATACACCATTTATTTTCGCATTATGTTGGGGGACGTCGATCTATATGATTGCCTTTATTTCTTTTATTTATTTACATTGTTGCATTTTGTTGTTTTTTGTAAATTGTTGCTTTTAATTATTTTTTTTTTAATGTTTTTAAAGTGTGTTTTTTTTTCAGTCATGCGGAAAGTTTTTTTTTTTTATTAATTGAATTGAAACAAATTGTTATAAAACTATGACTAATCGTTAAGGTATAAATGTTTTACTTTTCTCATAAAATTATTGCAAGTAAATAACTTCCGTTCTTTTAATTAACCCTTAAATGCTTTATTTTTCATATTGGTTTGACATCAAAGATACTGATTGTGATTACCTATTTAGTGGGTGTGCTGATGCAACATCATACCAATACCTACTCAGACTTGCCACCAGACACGTTGGAGATGTCAAACAAGTTGCAGTTTGACACATTTTCGTTGAATATTATATTATTAAATAGGCATTTTATTGGAATTTATCATATTTTGAAACAAAAAGCATTTAAGGGTAAAATGGGGATTTACTAAGTATTTTAAAGCCAATTTAAATGACTTTCTAGTCGACGGTTTAAATGCTTCCTTTTAAATCCCTTTCAAATTTTAAAGGGTAATTCATTCGTTTTTTTTCAACTATTAACAAAAGATTAAAATCGCTGATTTTTTACGAAGAAACCGAAATGCATACCGGTGGATTTAATTTATTTTTTAGTAATCATTACTATCACCGACAAATTATTTGAAAGGAAATGGCGTTTACCTACTCATTTGTATTTTCTTTTGGCTAAGATCAAAGTGTAGTATCTGTTCCGATGGATACTGCACCCCATAGACTGGTATTGTCTTGGCCTTCGGGGCTTGATTTACGCCGGTCTATGGGTCTGTCCTGTGCAGTTCTAGGAGGTCCACCCTCCCAGGCTTTGCCTCCCCTCTTTGGGGAGGAGTAAGTTTATTGCTTACTGCCTGAGGCGCCCCTACCGAGGAATGCTGACGGGGCTGCCCAGGCAATTTTTAAACCCCACTTTCCCGACCCGACCTTGGGTCACATCTTACTTGTGGGAGTAAGATAAAAACTGGCCTTGTGCCTAACTCCTGGAGAGGAGTAAATCAATACTCATTTGTATTTTGTAAATTGCCGTATTTCATGCAAACAGGTTATTTGTTTTGATTTTTACTGTTTTTATTTTTATTTTTTTATGTCGACATGTTTTGGTCTACAAAATTCAAGGAAATGGTCATTTTTTTTAATTTGTGAAAACGTTGTTTCTGACTGTAGTGAGGTGAACCATTCCGCGTCGAAACCATCAAAATAATTTATTTTTAAAAACTATTTAAAAAAAACTGCTCACATGAAATGTAACAATTTACAAAAATAAAAATGTCCGTATGACTGAAAAAAGTTTTTATTTTTTATGCTTTTTAAATGACACTAGAAAACAATTACAAATAATAAAAAAAAAACAAGAAAAAGCAACAATTTACAATAAAAAGACGATGCAACATTGTAAATATATCAATAAAATCTCATGTAAATAAATCGTTTTTATGTTTTTCGTTTCAGGAACTCGAGTTTAATTTTGTATGGTTGTCTTTCGGCCGTTGTAACTCGTTACCGGATTTTACCGAACAAACACCAACAGCCATGGTGGCTGATCTATATAGGCACTTTTTTTCTCATATATATATATATATATATATATATATATATATATATATATATATATATATAATCGTGCTTTCAAACGTGATAATTGACAATAATATGCATTTTTTTGTTTTTAAATAAATTAAATAAAAATTGGCCTCTATTCCGAAATTCCGCCCATTTACGCGCCGGCAACCCCAACATTAACGACAACTCCAACAACAAAAATATTTTCCCATAGCAAAGATTCCAAGCAAAACTCAGGATAATTGATAAAATTAAAGTCGCTAAACAACAGAAGAATGTTAATTTCACTTACTCTATTAATATCACAAGTATTTCTGTACCTAAAATAGCAAACAGAATGTATTTATATAACATTTATAAATACACGTTTGCTAATTTTAGGGCAGAGTGGGAAAAAAGCTTGTCAATAAATATACAGAGAGTAAAATTAACATAGATGATATATTCTGAATTAGGCGTTCCCAACATGGCGTTGCCCGGGAATCTTTTCGCTTTTATTGTAACTATGGGGTTTTTAGAGGGGTGAGAGGTGATTTTTTGGTGCTTATTTATATTGAGGTACATGCGAAATATGGCAGTTAAAAATAAAATAGCAGAAAAACGTATGGATATATTTACTTTTCAGTTGAAAATATTAGTGTACACCAAAAATTATGGAAAATAAGCGAGTAGAATTTTAATAAAAAATAAAATAAATTTATTATTTGGAGTCAACGAACTCCGAACGACATTCGCGTCAAGCCAGCGCGTCGTAGAAAATTATCTCCTTTCTTATAATACGAAGACGCCATCCGGTCTTGTGGTTCGGAGTTCGTTGACTCCGAATAGTCAATTAGTAAAATTATATTCGCTTATTTCCCGTAATTTTCGGTGTACACTGTACACTGATATGTTTCACTGATAAGTATATCCATAAGTTTTCCTGTTATTTTGTTTTGAACTGCCATATTTTGCATGTATTTCAATATAAATAAGTACCGATTTTTTAAATAGGATTTTGAAAGCTAAATTTAATTATTACTAGATCGACTGGTCATTAAATTACTAATTAAACCAAATTGTTATGATTGTTATTAAGGTAAAATATATATATATATATATATATATATATATATATATATATATATATCGTTCTAATCTCATTTTATAAAATTATCGGATGTAAAAAAGTTTCCAAAACTTTCAATCTTTTAATTAAATGAGGATTTAAGACTTTTAAAGCCAATTTAAATGACTTTAAAAATGACTTTCCATCCGACAGTTTAAAGGCTTTCAAATTCCTTTCAAATTTCAAAGGGCCACAAAGTAATTCATTTTTTTTGTCTTCTTCCATTTAACTATCAACAAGGTTCAAATAATGGTGTAGAGGCTTTTACGAAGAAACCGAAACGCATTCTTGTAGATTTAATTTCGTAATTGAATCATTTTATTGAAATAAGCTTTTGAAAAAGTTAACGTTAGCAGCATACGTATTTATTAATTATTATTATTATTATTATTTCTATAAATAATTTAGTAATATTAGTAAATAATAAATGAGAGAAACAAAACCACAGAGACATACGAGAAGTGGTCACGTAGTGGGGTACGACGTTAATACAAGAGATGGAGACATTTGTAGCTTCCTACTCTACATACACACAGGGGAGAGAGAATAAATAAATGAATAAAAATGCTATTATAAAAAAAGACTATGGTTGTTGCATTTTTTTTTTTTTTTGTAAATTGTTTTTATCTGCTTTCATTCTAAAAAATAAGTGTAAATAAGACACAATAAAAACGTGCAAACGGAAGGGGAAAAAAAGATTAAAATTTAAGTGAAAAACAAACAACGTATTTGACAATTCCGAGAATCCATTCACTTTAGTCAAAATTACTTAACCGTTATATTAGTGTTTATTATTATTATGACAATTACAACTTGTTTTTTAAATATTGTTATCAATTGCTAAAACAGAATTAAATAGCGATTTAACGAGCTGTTCGTTTTTGTTTTTTGTTTGTTTGTTTTTGTGGTTTTTCATCTTATAGAAAAAACGAGAAGTGGAAAGCTAAAATGCTTCAAGATGAAGTCGGTCTTTTTTAGTGATTCAAGAGCTTTTATTGGAATGTTCGCTTCAAATTGTAACAACTTGAGAATTAAAAAAAGGGGGGGGGAGTCATAGCGGTTTTTTTAATGGATGATAAAATACAAAAGTGAGCAATATTAATAATTCTTTGAATTAAATAAATAAATAAAATACAAAACAAATTAAAACTTCACATAAGAGACGAGGAGGTTTTTTTTTTTCGGTGCTTCTGCTGTTTCACAGTGACATGTTAAAAAAAGAAAATAGCTAAAGAAATGCATAAACTTTGTTATGTACTTACGTGGTAGCTTAATAGAAGATTGTACACCAAAAATTAAGCAAATTCATCCAATATTTATTAAATTAAAAATAAAATAACTATTTTGATCGGTAGTCACCATCTTGTATTTTTGCAATCTTTGTTTAACAAAAACAAACGAGTTATCTCCCTTGCCTAAACTGTTTATAAAATGTTAACGATACGTAAAATCGTTTTTGTTTCTTTTTCTTATAATTCAATAAATACTGGATGAATTTGCGTAGTTTTTTCTGTATAATCTTATTTTCAACTAACACTTAAGTACATAACAAAGTTTATACATTTCTTTAAATATTTTAATGTCGTTGTGAAACAGCAGAAGCACCGAGTTTTTATTTTTTTGTTTGGGTACTTCTACAGAATTTGGACAGAACTGTTTGTTTTAACCCTAAGTTTTAGGTTTGGTTCTGTTCAAATTCTGTAGAAGCACATTTTTTTGAAAGTAAGTAAAAAGATGTTTTCTAAGTAAAAAAAAAAAAAAGAAAAGATTTTCAGGACTATCCCATAACTTAACATTATATTTTAGAACCCTTATTCCAATTTTGATTAAAATTCCTTACATTATTATTGCTACATGCTTTTTATTCTTTTTTTTTTTTTAAAGTCTTAGAATTTAGTGCTTAACCTTTAGAAATTGAAATTCAAGGGATATTGCTTACTTAGTGTCTAATAATCACGTTTTATGCGAATCGAAAATATTTTGATTTTCACATGGAAGGAGGTTGTGCCATATTATGTCGCCTAAAAAACTATAAAATACTTTAAAGAAATGGAAATGTTGGGAATATTTATTACTTGAGGTCTCATATCCTTGGTTAAGATTTCATCACTATCAGAGGTATCTGAACTTTTACGAATAGTTTCTAGTCCCCTTCTGCCCCAAAACTAAATATAGACGACATTACCCACCCTTACGCATAGCAGCTGTGTTCTGAAATTAACGAGGTCAGTTAATTATTTTCTGAGCTTACCCCCACACGAACAGAAAAAGATAGGTGCTTCTATAGAATTTGAACCGAACCGACTTTTGCCGAACTAAACCTAAAACTTAGGGTTAGGTTTAAAAAACAACAACAAAAAAAGTTCAGTTCAAATTATGTAGAAGTACCAAAAGTTATATATATATATATATATATATATATATATACATACACACATACATACACATTCAATCGCGGGTCATGTCAGTGTTGCGTTTGTACATGTCTGTATAAATAAACAATATTAATATAAATAGCTCTATTTACTATTGAGCACTTTTATATAAACCCAGTTTAAATTCTCTGGATGTTTATCCTGTGAATACATACTTAACCTGGATTATATATATATAAGTGTTTAAGGTTCATATTTTATATATATATATATATATATATATATATATATATATATATTTGGTTTTTATGGGAAATAACTTAATTTTTTAAATAAAGCACTTGTGCAGTTTAGTAAACAGCGGCAGATAATCCACATGAAGTAACGACCAATAGATAAAAACATTTCAATAAATGTATTTATTGAATAAAATATAGTTTCTGAAAAGAAAAACATTGTAATAAAATAAAGTTTATTTTCAATAAAGTAACATTTTGGACAAACCATTGTAATAAAATATAGTTTTATTATTATTATTATTATTATTATTATGTTCGTTTTAATTTCAGAAACTATATTTTATTACAAAATGTTACTTCATTGAAAATAAACTTTATTTTATTACAAAGTTTTTTTTTTTTGTTTTTTTTCAGAAACTATATTTTATTAAGTCAATAAATTTATTAAACTCTATTGGTCGTTACTTCCTGTGGATTATCTGGCCCTGTTTACTAAATTGCACAAGTGCCAAAAAAAAAAGAAGCTCAAAGTAGAAACGAAGAACATTGAATAATAGGATAGGAAAGAAAAAAAATTACGATTTTATTTTTATTTTTTTTTTTTTAAATTTAAAAAAAAAAAATTTTAATTTATTTTTTTACAAAACAGTTTTTACAATTATTTTACGAATATTTATTTGCCCGGAAATACTAGAAACTAATTATTATCCTGAAAATAGATGACGCTGTACGGAATACGAAAGATGTGCATGAGTGGAGAAATGCACATCCTTACCAAAACTAAATCCACCGACGGTAGCTCTGTTTGCTGATAAATTAAAAGAAAGTTAAAGTCCAAACAAATAAACATAAATAAATATTAACTTACCTTCACAATCCTCGCCCTCTTCCACTTCATATTCATCTTCAAGAAAAACGTACGAAGCATGGGAAATGTGAACCCTTCCTGGTTGTCCAGTAGCTTCCATAATGTTAGCCAGGGTAACATCATTGGACCAAACATCAAACTTAAACCTCTTCGACCCGACAATTCCACAAAGGACAGTTCCAGTATGAACACCAACCCTCATGTTAACCTGTTCGTCATTTTCCTTATCGAATTCTTGGATAGCCTTTATCATACCCAGGCCCATCTTCACGCAGCATTTGGCATGGTCTTTGTTTTTCTCCGGACAACCCGATACACAGTAATAACAGTCGCCGAGGGTGCTAATCTTTTCACAACCCAATGCTTCACAAAGCTTGTCAAACCTGCCGAAAAGATCGCTTAGAAGAGCTACTAAGTGTTCGGCAGTCTTGTTGGAACTCATTTTGGTAAATCCTACTATATCTGCAAATAGGATGCTGACATCGTCCATCTTGTCCACATTAAATGGCCGGAACGTGACCGCTTTGTCCTGGTCTTGCACGTCAATCACATTGCTAGCAACAGACGGCGGCATCAGAGAATGTATCATCCGTTCTTTGATCTTCTTATCTTCTTCCTGGACGTGTTTGTCAACCGTGGCCTGGTGCATCTTTTGAAAAAGGCTGTAACGCCTCACTTGCAAGATGACAAACAGGTACCCTCCAAGCACGTGGACGCATATCTGCAGTAGGGCTCTTCCAATCATCATACGGGCGATGCGAAACTCTGGCGTTTTGTACGCGCTGAGGGCTTCCAAGACTACGCAGTGGGCAACCCCATCGGCAACGATCAAATACAACGGAAGGGGTATACAGGTGTACATGAGCACAACAAAAAATACGGTGGCCGCGAAGGCGGAAACTTCGTATTCGGTTCCGTCGAGAAACAAGTACGCGACGAGCATGGCCACAGTGATGCCAGGTCCCATAACTAGCGACGGTATGATGTAGTATCTCCGAAAGGGGATCGCGTACGTGAACGCCAGTGAGGCTATCTCGCACACAAACACCACGAAGACGCCGATCGAGTAAAAATAGACGGCATTCTCGTCTACAGAACTGGACAGTTTCAGTCCTCCGTAGACGCACCATATCACAGTGCCGATGAAGATGAAACAGACGGCGTATCTGAACCTTCGCGTGAGCAGAGGGAAGTAGCTGTCCAGCAACAGCTCCGGAAATTCCTTGCTCTGCGTCTGGTACCTGGGCGGGCTGAACCAGGTGCTCAAGTAACCCTTCGCGGTTATGGATGAGCCAACGCTCGCCGGAGAGACTACCTCGACATGCACGTTGTCCGGGGCGTTCGTCGCGTCGTATTGAGCTCTGGCAGCGGCCGAGACCCGTTCCGTCACCTCGTCTACACATCCAGAAGTTGACACCTGGTCATCGGATCCGAAGACAGTACAGCTTTGATCATCGAAATCAAGTCTGTGACTGTAGTTCTCACTGTTCGCCATCTTGGAATCTAGCTACATAAACAACCGGAGCAACGGTGATGGCGTTGTTGGCGGCGGTGACAGCAGCAGCAGAAAAACAGCAGTAGTAACAGGATACCTGGAAGTAGTAGTTAAAGCAGTATGTATTAGCAGTGGAAAAGCAGTAGTATTAGCAGTGGAAAAGCAGTAGCATTAGCAGTAGTATTATTGTACTCTAAAGAAGCGACTGAAGTTTAATGGTTAGCTTAATATTAACAGCAATATCAGCAGAGGTTATTTGTGGCAATAAAATTATTACACATTAAATTCACAATATAGCATATTGCTATTAATAGCCGAATAGCAAGTTATTTTCGTTGCAGTTGTTTCTGTTTAAATATCAAATTACCAGTGATGCATAATGCACTTAAATTGAATTATGCAGAGCGTAGTTTAAGAGTGATCATTCAATGATCATAGTTAATCATTTGATTAAATGTTGAATATTTCAAAATCAATATTTAGAACTAAAATATTCGAAATGATTGCGCGGTGCAAGTTTAGCAGTAGAAATATTATATATGTATATTTATTTATATAGGCGATTTAGTCGTTTCGCAGCCCAAAATTGCGGAAAATGAACCGCCTGCTGATTTCTGATTTTTTTTTTTTTTCCGGACCTCACAAATGTGTAAGTAAACCCAAATAAATTGTTTTGCACTAATTTCCCAACTGTATTTCCTTTAAGAGAACTTAAAGAGAATTTGAAATTAGTCCAAAACAATTTATTTGGGTTTACTTACTCATTCGTGAATTCGGAAATTAGCAGACGGTTCATTGTCCGCCATTTTGGCTGCGAAACGACAAAATCGCCATATAGTTGTAAAATACTCGGATTCCCGGGGTTTCGAATCGTATGACCGGTAGTGAATAGTCATATCACTATGCTGATGAGTCCCGATTATAAAGGACGAAACGTAAACGTACATAGATAATAAACAAAACATATATATATATATATATATATATATATATATATATATATATATATATATATATATATAAGTAATCGCCCCGCCCCCTCTCCTCAAAACAAAGCTAACACTAACACAAATGGGGGTGGTGTGTGTGTGTGTGGGGGGGTGATTTTGTTTTAATGTTAATTGTTTAATTAGTGTTAGTCACCAACTTTTAAGTGATTAGTGAGGTTTCCTGAAGAAAAAAATAAAGACAGAAAAAAAAAGAAGACTGCCGCTGCTACTATTACAATATGTACCAACAGCAGGCACTAGTAGCAAGAGGGGGGGGGGGGTCGAACATAAAATGTAAGTAAAGGAGAGAGAGGGGGGGGGACTGAGAAGGGAAGAGAGAGAGAATGAAAGATGGAGCGAGATTTTTAAAAAAGAAAGAAACAAAGCGAATGAAAGATGGAGCGAAGATTGGAAGAAAGAAACAGGGCGAATGGGAAAGAGAGCGAGAGAGAAAGAGAGAGAAAGAGAGAGAGAGAGAGAGAGTTTTCTTAAAGGGTATCTGATTTTTTAGTGTTGTTAGAAATGACAAGTGCAACTACACGCACTTGTAGTGTAGGATCATGTCAAAAAATATACTTCCCCTTTTTTCGTGTAGTTATAAACAAAGTAAGTATACTACATTTACCACTTTGTTACTTACGTACACAACGAACGGTTGTGAACACTTGCCTCTTCCTAGTGATACACACCAAACAATAATAAGTACTGTAGTAATATTCCCTTACCATTATATATATATATATATATATATATATATATATATATATATATATATATATATATATATATGTATATACGGCACAATCACGTTGACACACCGGTTCCCGTTAGATCACCGAAGTTAAGCGGCGTCGAGCCTGGTCAGTACTTATCTCGGCATTGTTTCCAGTCGTCTTGTATTACTACTTGCCATTGGAATCAAGCAATGCCGACTCAGGAGAGCGGTTGTTGGAGATTGCGCAACCCTTGCAATTACACATTCACGCGCGGGCACTCATACGTCGAAATCGACGGGAGAGTCCATCATATATATGTGTCAGGTTGTATATGAAAAGAAATCAAATAAAGTGCTCGATCATATAAGAGAGCTATAGGGACCTCCAATTGGTTGTGAACTATTTACCCCCCCCTATATATAACACGATGTAACTTTAATTTAGATTAAGATTATCAACAAAACTTTTTTACCATTCAAAAGAGGATACATTAAATAAACTGCTGATGATTTTTTAGAATTTTTTCCAGCATACGAAACTCATGAAAATGTGAAGTTAAAATGTTGTGTACTTTTTTTTACGTGATAAACTAACGTTCTTATGTATAAGCATTTATGTGCGCTGTGATAGGCACATTTTTAATAAATCTCGCATAAATCAAGTTATGGCCAGATCTTCACGAAATTTTCAATACTTATTCATTATAGGACTAATTTATCTTTAAAATGCTGTTTTCCTAAAATATATTAGGGAAAATATTTTTTTTACGTGATTCCCCCCCCCCCCTGTTTCATTTTATGAAATATTGAACGAAATATATTGTCATCCGGCGATTTTTTTTTCTTATATAAAACTAAACTCTTTTAAAAAACACATTGGATTAATTTTATTAAATTTTACGTAAACTGTTTTAGTAAACTGGTCCGTGAATGCACAAATAAAAAGTGGAAATAAAAGCAATATTATTATGTTTTGAATTTTTTTTTACCTTTTCTCAATAAAATATACTGTGATTTATTGAAATGCAAAAAAAAAAAAAGTTTTACGAAATAATTTTTATTTTCAGAGACATTTATTCATTTGATCGTATTGATCGAGTTTATCGGTTTTAAACATCATTTTTGAACATATTCGTGTTCGAAATTGTTCAAAATATTTTAATATAATATAGCCCGAAGTATTATGAATCGTAAAAGACAAAAGTTGTGGCGGATGTCATATTATGTACTTGGAAAAAACTACTTCATTTGCTAGAAGTAAGAAAATTTTTTTGCACTAACTGATTTTGCCGCAACTATGGAACGCAATACTAGCCATAATTAACACGTCAATTTTTAAAGTGAAATTGTCCCACGCGCATGCGCCAAAGTGAATATGTAAGTTATTCAGGCAATTCTGTTTTTTTTTCAGTAAAAAGAAAGTAATAATCTGTCTCAAGGAAGAAAAAAATGGTTAAAACAAACCGTTAATTTTGTTTACACCATAGTAGTAAAGTAATTTGTTTCACTTCTGTTCATCCGTACATAGATAATATCTTGCCATGTCTCACGCGATGTTTAGTAAACACTACCCCGTGTGTCGTAAAACAAGAAAATTTCGTAGTTTCATCGGACAATGAAGAAGGGTTTCTTTCAGAATTTGATAATGTAACCTTTAACTAAACTATTTTACTTTAAAACAAGTATAACTTTATTTGAGAGAGTTTTTTTTGCAATCGGTAAAGCAAAACGAATGTATGACTTCTTAACGTACACATGAAATAGTGACGTCACCGTTCTTCACATGCAATTGGAGGTCCCTAGAGAGCTAATATAATTTATTTAGATACTGTATATTACATATTTCAGCAATGTACCGCGGTTTCATCCAAAAGGGCAGATTTATATATTTCAGATGTCTAAATTTGCCCTTTTGGATGAAACCGCGGTAAATTGCTGAAATATGTAATATACAGTATATATATATATATATATATATATATATATATATATATATATATATATATATATATATATATATATATATTTAATTCTAATAAAATTTTATTCGCATCTTATTTTATTCTTTCACTTTATATATATATATAAAGTGAAAGAATAAAATAAGATGCGAATCAAATTTTATTAGAATTCAATGTTTAGGCAAAGTACTTTAAAGTCCTTAACTCATGAGTACTTTGCCTGAACATTGAATTCTAATAAAATTTGATTCGCATCTTATTTTATTCTTTCATTTTATATGATACTATTAATGCTCTATCCAGTATATTGAGCTTCAGTTTTATCCGGATGTTCACTAATTATTAATATCTTTGATTAGTAATTAAACATATTAGTTGCCTCTTATATTTTTTGTTGTATCAATATATATATATATATATATATATATATATATATATATATATATATATATATATATATATATATATATTACAGAAGATCAGAACAACATCGGTACTGTCGGTTTTATTTACTCCTCCCCAGGAGTTAGGCACAAGGCCAGTTTTATCTTACTCCCACAAGTAAGATGTGACCCAAGATCGGGTCGAGAAAGTGGGGGTTGAAAAGCCAGCGCTCGAGAGGTGAGCACTCTGGCCATTTAAAAATTGCCTGGGCAGCCCCGTCGGCATTCTCCGGTAGGGGCGCCTCAGACAGTAAGCAATAAACTTACTCCTCCCCAAAGAGGGGAGGCAAAGCCTGGGAGGGTGGACCTCCTAGAACTTGCAGTATCCATCGGAACAGATACTACACTTTGATCTTAGCCAAAAGGCCAAGAAAACCCGTGGCCAAAACCCGGTACTGTCGGTTTCAAATCCTAACAAGGTGGACTTATAATAGGCCTCTTTATTATCGGAACTCTCTTCAGCCTCTGTTTATGTCTGTCTTCCCGGAAAGACATACATAAACGGAGGCTGAACAGTGTTCCTATAAAGAGGCCTTTAGAGGTCCTCTTTGTTAGGATTTGAAACCGACAGTACCGATGTTGTTCTGATTTTCTGTAATACAAACATTAATAAATAAATATTACGCTTTTTTTTTCTTCTTAATAATCGAGCACTTTGCACTTTAAATTCCCGAAACAGTTTTTCATGGTAAACAACTGATGATCCCTTAAAATAGTGTTAGAAATAAACTAATATAATAACTGTAAAAAATAAATTGACTTACATGAGTGATTTTCCACTGGAAGACTTGGGACTATAATTTTTTTTTTTTTTTTTTTTTTTCTTAATATAGTTTTAATGGTTGAGAAACTTCCGAGACTATATATATATATATATATATATATATATATATATATATATATATATATATATATATATATATATATATATATATATATATATATATATATATATATATACCGTATTCTTAATTGGGAGACTTTCCCAGCAGAGTGCTCAATTATTAATGTAAAAGTAAAATTAACTAGATAAATAATAAGAGCATGATATTTATTGATATTAAATAAAGTGTTACAACAACCTTGGTCCGGATGTTGTTGTAACACTTTATTTAATATACATATATATATATATATATATATATATATATATATATATATATATATATATATATATATATAGTCTAAAGAAGCTTTGAGGCATTAAAAAAAAAAGTAAAATGCAGTTTAAATTCCCAGACAAACTAACTAAATCCAAGATATTGCAGACTTAACATTCGTTGGAAAATTAATAAATGAAAAAATATAAGTAAAAAAAAAAAGGGGGGGGGGGTTAATTATCTGAGAGTGAAACAAAAACATATATATATGTGTGTGTGTGTGTGTAAGGTTAGTGAGAGTTGCTTCCAGCAGAGTTCTCGATTATTAAGAAAATTAAAAAATAAGAGTGTAGTATTTATTTATGTATGTACTTACAGAAGATCAGAACAACATCGGTACCGTCGGTTTCAAATCCAATCAAAGGGGACCTATACTTGGTCTCCTTTACCAGGCTCTCTTCAACCCAGTGAGGCAGACATAAACAGACGCTGAAGAGAGTCCGGTAAAAAAGACAAATTATAGGTCCCCTTCGTTTGGATTTAAAAACGATGTATGTATATATATGTATATATATAAATAATGTTATTAATGTTATCAATTTATTCGTCTCAACTTTTTCTCTCTCTCTCTCTCTCTCTCTCTCTCTCTCTCTCTCTCTCTCTCCCTCTTTATATATATATATATATATATATATAAGAGAGAGAGAGAGAGAGAGAGAGAGAAAAGTTGAGACAAATAAATTGATAACATTAATAACATTATTTATTTCAGTTCCAAGAATTCAAGATCAACACGTACGATCGTTTCTCTGACGATAAGGAATTTTTATTTTCTTATTTTATTTACTATTTAAATTCCAACATTTCTCTTCTTCAGCGCCTTTCACAAAAGATCACAAATAGAAGTCAATCACGAAAAACATCAACATTTTCTTCTTATTTGACAAAATATATATCAAATTATTACTTGTAAATAGAAAGAAAACATCTACATGAATTTATAACACCTTTACTAATAAAACACAACAATAATACCAACAATAACAATAATAATGATAATAATAATAATAATTAATAATAATAATTAATAATAATAACAAGAAGAAGAAGAAGCTAATACACGGAACTTGCCAGAGAATTGAAAGGGATACGGAGTATGAAGAAAGTCATTATACTACCAATAATTGTAGGAGCACTAGGAACAGTCCCAAAAAACTTGGAAAAAAGACTGGAAGAAATTTGAATCGAAAGGATCACTGAGACCATACAAAGGACAGCAATGATAAAAACAGCTGAAATCTTAAGGAAAATCTTTGAATGCGGAAACCAACCCGCATAAGCTACGAATGGTAAGCAGTCACATAGAACGTAGAATAGGAAGAAAACAAAAACGCAGAAAGAACACCACCGCATGAACCAAGGAACAAAAACTGCAAGAAATCTCATGAACTGCCCCCCCCCCCTCCTCAAAAAAAAGTGATTGCACCAGCCTCGGCTGATACCACACAAAATGGAAGAGTGCGCAGAGTACTGGGACCTTGGGGAGGCTTACTTTCATCCAAATCCCAGAGGAGACCAATGGTCGTTACCAACGAGAAATCAATGGTAAGCGGCTGTCGCGATAACGCAAAGTCATTTGCAATAGTTATCGAAAAAGGTTGAGAGTACTGGAAATCTCGAGGAGACTTGTTGTCACTCAGACTCCAGGGAAAACCACCAGTTATTATCAGTGTGTAATCACTGACAATGACTTGTGTAAGTACTCCTAGTGAGTACAAATAATAATAATAATAATAATAATAATAATGATAATAATGATAATAATAATAATAATAATAATAATAATAATGATGATCATAATAATAATAATACTAATAATAATAATAATAATAATAAACAACAACAAAAAGGATGCCAGAAAGGGAAAAGAGGGACGCATGATCTGTTATACATAGATCAAAAGATCCTGAAAGAAGTTAAAAGCAAGAAAAAGAACATATCTATAACATGGATTGACTACAAGAAAGCCTACGGCAGAATCCCTCAAGCATGGATAATTGAATGCTTAAAAATGTACAAGATACCCAACAGATTTATTAATCTCATCAAGAAAGCAATGGAAACATGGAGATTAGAACTGACAGCTGGAGGACAATACTTGACGGAGATCAAAATACGGAGAGGCATTTTCCAAGGAAACTCCCTATCACCACTACTGTTTATCATAGCCATGATGCCACTAAACTACATACTAAGAAAATGTGATGCCGGATACAAGTTCACAGGCAGAAAACAAAGAATAAACCATCTCATGTACATGGACGAGCTGTAGCTATTTGCAAAAAGCAAAAAGGAACTGGAAAAGCTGATAAATGCGACCAGAATCTTCAGCCAGGACATTCAAATGGAATTCGGAATAGAAAAGTGTGCATTGCTAGAGATTAAAAAAGGAAAGCTGGCGACGACTGAGGGCATTGAACTACCCAACCAAGAGCAGATAAGGGTGCTAGGTGAACAAGACAGCTATAAATATTTGGGAGTTTTGGAAGCAGACACAATCAAATCAACAGAAATGAAAGAGAAGATTGGGAAAAAATACCTGAGAAGAACAAGAAAGCTCTTAGAAACAAAATTATATAGCAGAAACCTAATCAAAGGAATAAATACCTGAGCAGTATCACTAAGATATTCTGGACCATTCATAAACTGGACTAAAGAAGAACTCAGGCACCTTGACCAGAGGACTAGAAAATTAATGACCATGCACAACGCACATCCAAAAGACGATACAGACAGAGAAAACGAAGGGGGAAGAGGACTGGTAAGTGTGGACGACACTAAAAAAGAGCTGGAGAAATACATAAACCAGAACACAGAAAGGCTGATCATCGCAGCAAGAGACACCGTCCCAACAAACAACGCAGGAAGCATCGAAACTGGACACAAACAGACAAGAAAAGAAAAGTTGAAAGAAAAACAACTACATGGATGCTTAATAAGACTTACAAGAGAAGAAACCAACGAAAATAGCTGGACATGGCTAAGAAAAGGAAACTTGAACAGAGAAACGGAATCTTTTCTGATGGCTGCACAGAACAATGCGATTAGGACAAACTACATTAAAGCTCAAATAGATAAAACCTAGGAAAGCAGTAAATGCAGACTGTGTGGACAAAGAGACGAAACAGTAAATCATATAATAAGTGAATGTAGCAAACTTGCCCAAAAAGAATACAAGAACAGACATGACTGTGTGAGGAAAGTAATACACTGGGAACTGTGCAAACAATTGAATTTCGAATACGCAGACAAATGGTACAAACATAAACCAGAAACAGTACTGGAAAACGAAAAACACAAAATCCTCTGGGGTATGGATATACAAACAGATAAACTCATACAAGCAAGGAGACCTGATTTTATAATCGACAATAAGGAAACATCTTGTAAAATCGTAGACTTCGCCGTTCCAGCGGACCACAGAGTAAAGATCAAAGACACGGAAAAACGAAGTAAATACACAGAACTAGCCAGAGAACTGAAAGGAATATGGAGCATGAAGAAAGTTAGTATAATACCAATAATCGTACGAGCACTAGGAACAATCCCAAAAAACCTGGAGAAAAGACTGGGAAAAATTGGAATCAAAGGGACGATCGAAACCATACAAAGGACAGCAATGATCAAAACAGCTGCAATCTTAAGGAAAATCCTTGAATGCGAAAACCAACACGCATAAGCTACAAAGGGTAACCAGTCACAAGGAATTTACAACAGGGAGAAAACAAAACCACATGAAGAACACTACAACACGAACCAAGGAACAGAAACTGCAAGAAACATCACTTCATGATCTTCCCCCGCCCCTAATAAATTATGTCGGCCTCAGCTAACACCACACAAAAATGAACCAAGGAACAGAAATTACAAGAAACACCATAAGCTCTCTCTCCCTTCTCCCCCCCCCCCAAAAAAAATTAAAATTAAAAAAAAAATTGTTTTTAATTTTTAAAAAGAATTAAAAAAAAAAATGGTGCCGGCCTGGGCTGACACCAGACAAAATATTTGTAGAGGGTCGAGGAGGATGAGAAGACCGAGGAGGGACAGCACAAACCAGACCTCCACTGGAAAAGTGCGGAGAATGCTGGGACCTTGGGGAGGCTTATTGCCACCCAAATCCCAGACAACACCAATGGTCCTTACCAGCGAGAAATCAATGGTAAGCGGCTGTTGCGATACCGCAAGGTTATTTGCGGGGGTTATCGAAAAGAGGTTAAGAATACTGGAAATCTGGGGAGGCTTGTTGTCACTCAGACTCCAGGAAATACTACCGGTTGTTGTCGGTGAGAAATCACTGACGATGATATGTGTGAGAACTCCTAGTCAGTACAAATAATAATAATAACTAGCGGGACCCGTGTAAACTACACAAAATGTTGTTTTCAATACTAATTATCTTGTTATCGGTTTCGTGTCCGTCCGTCCGTCACACTTTTTCTCGATTTGATCGATCGACTAATTCCAATTTCGACGACTAAACCTTACTTTGTAAATGCTTTAGATTAAATTAAATTTCGCTCCAATTCATGAGTAGCATACAAAGATCGGAAGGTCTTTGGTCAAGATCAAAGTGTAGTATCTGTTCCGATGGATACTGCACCCTATAGACCGGTATTGTCTTGGCCTTCGGGGCTTGATTTACGCCGGTCTATGGGATTGTCCTGTGCAGTTCTAGGAGGTGCACCCTCCCAGGCTTTGCCTCCCCTCTTTGGGGAGGAGTAAGTTAATTGCTTACTGCTTGAGGCGCCCCTACCGGAGAATGCCGACGGGGCTGCCCAGGCAATTTTTGATGGTCAGAGTGCTCACCTCTCGGGTGCTGACTTTTCAACCCCCACTTTCCGACCCGACCTTGGGTCACATCTTACTTGTGGGAGTAGGATAAAAACTGGCCTTGTGCCTAACTCCTGGAGAGGAGTAAATAATACAAAGATCGGAAGGTCGTTGCTTTTGATGTAAGCGTGACACACAAAATAACACACGCCATCGTATTAATATATGTCTTCCCGGTCGTCCCTCTCTAACTCCATCCTTCGATGTATAAAAAGATATTAGAGGTTGGTTAGGATCGAACTATAAACCAGTCGGTCCGACGTCAAAATCCTACGTCGCTAACCGTTGCGCCAAAGGGAAATACTTGAAAATATTACGAAAATTAGGTGACTTGAATGCATTTACAAATCTAGGTGCGACACGCATGCGCAAGGCTTTTGATGTAAGCGTGACACACGAACACACACGCTATCGTATTAATATATAGATGATGATGATGATGACGACGACGACGACGACGACGACGACGACGACGACGACGACGACGACGACGACGACGACGACGACGACGACGACGACGACGACGACGACGACGACGACGACGGCGGCGGCGGCGACGGCGGCGGCGGCGGCGGCGGCGGCGGCGGCGGCGGCGGCGGCGGCGGCGGCGGCGGCGGCGGCGGCGGCGGCGGCGGCGGTGTGTGTGTGTGTGTGTGTGTGTGTGTGTGTGTGTGTGTGTGTGTGTGAATTTTAATTTTAACTAATAAGAAGCTTTTGAGATTTCAATTCGGGGGTCGGTAGATAATATTTTTTGCGTTTTGTTTGAGTTGAACGTTATTGAACCCCCCCCCCCCTCTCTCCAAAAAGTAGCTTGTCACGTTAGAGATAGAACAACATTTACCGTTATTTTTCAGCTGGTGATAAACATTTAAAGTTTCGAGCGTATGAATTGAAGACGTCTTTTTATGTTAGATATACATTTTTATTAGATATACATTTATATATATATATATATATATATATATATATATATATATATATATATATATATATATATATATATATATATATATATATATATATATACAGGGTGGGCCAAAATAAGGATCCTATCTTTAAATTTGAATAACTTGAATTTGAATAACTTCCACAAAATAAAAGTTAAACTCACCAAACTTTATGTGTGTGTAGACTGACCCATCCGAGATTTTTTGAAATAAACAAAACAAATTTTAGCGGAAAAACACTTCTTAAAACTTACAAAAACTAAAGTATTGTTTTTTACACTGTTTTGAGTTTTTTAAGCAAAAATAATGTTTTCTAAATGAGGGTACGTTCCTTAGGGCTAATACGGCTCATGCTTGCTTCGGAAGGGGTCCTTTACTTATTCTACAAAAAAAAAAAAAAAAATCAATAAATAAAAAAGTTATGAATTTTTAAAAATAGGACACTTATTTTTGCCCACCCTGTGTATATATATATATATATATATATATATATATATATATATATATATATATATATATATATATATATATATATGTTGGGTACGTGCAAAATCAATGGCCGATTCCCAAAATGTAAAAACATTTTGACCCCCCCCCCCCCTTTCACTTAAAAATTCACGTAAATTCAGGAAATCAACCAGATTTTATGAAATTTTCAATATTTATTAATCCGCAATCACGGAATATAATGAAATCATTTTTTTCTTTTAAATCTTGGTGAAAATATATTATTTTTTTAACACAAAATACACCTTTACTAAAGTGATATTTTTATATATTAATAAGAAAATGCATTAATTTTTTTTTATATATATATATAAAAATAAAGCATTGTAGAGTTAACAATTAAAAA
>OY744550.1:58245554-58253054 GCA_963556195.1 Sepiola atlantica
AAATCTTTCTAAACTGAGGAAATTTTAATTTTTCTCACGATCTAGAGTGCCTCTTCATTAAAAACCGACTATGTCTAACTCTGCCTCTGTGGGGAGACAAGTAAATAGGATGACGCATAATTAATAAGACCCTTAACTAAATCACTCTCATTCAAAATGGGATTTTACTTTTTTAGGCGATTACACATGAACACCCTGAAAAACTTGTCAGAAAAAATAAAAACTATATCTATTTTAGAATCAGCCATCATGTTTGTTTGTTTTATAAATTTAACGTAAAATGATCCATATTTCCGGGTCGTTCTAAATTTTTACGGCTGTTCATTAATTTTTTTTATACTAACCCTAAGTCCGACTGGAAAGGTCACAAAAAACAACGAATAATTTATCTCCCATAACAATTCTTTTATTAACTGCTCTAAAACGCTAGAATGGCCCAGAAATGGGGCTCATTTTACGTTAAATTTACATGTTAAACTGATCTCCTCACTCTAAATTCTAAAAGAATTGATTTTTTTTTTCTTCCTGACAAGTTTTTGTAAGGGTGTTCACACGTAATCGCCTGCCCCCAAATAGAATTTTTTTTGTTGGGGGGGGGGGGGAGATAGCTGAGGATTTTTATCTACAATAATAATAATAATAATAATAATAATAATAATAATTATGGACAGAGGGTCGAGGAGGGAAAGCGCAAACCAGACCTCCACTGGAAGAGCGCGGACAGCTCTGGGACCTTGGGGAGGCTTGTTGCCACTCGGGCCCCAGAGGGGACCAATGGCCGTTATCAGCGGGAAATCGTTGGTAGGTGGCTGTTGCAATTACCGCAAGGTCATCAGCGGTGATGAACGAAAAGAGGTGGCGCATACTGGAAGTCTGAGGAGACTTGTTGTCACTCAGACTCCAGGGAATACCACAGGTTGTCGGCAGTGGGCGATCACTGACGATGACCAGTGTGATAACTCCTAGTGAGTAAATAATAACACTTATAAGTTCTTATATCGAACGCGCTTAGAACGTAATTAAATTCTTAGCTGTTTAGCAATCAAACTTTTGAATCTTGCACGCTCTCAGAACGTAATCATGCTCTCGTGTAACATCTCAATATTACATACGCTCCTTTGCTATTTAATAATGTTTGCCTATATATATATATATATATATATAGACAGTTTACCAAGACATTTTATTCAAGAAAGGATTCATCACAACAAAAAAAGCTTTATATATATATATATATATATATATATATATATATATATATATATATATATATATATATATATATATATATATATATATATATATATATATATGATTATTTTTATATAGATATATATTTATATATACAGGGTGGGCAAAAATAAGGGTCCTATTTTAAAAAATTCATAACTTTTTTATTTATTGATTTTTTTTTTTTTTTTAGAATAAGTAAAGGACCCCTTCCGAAGCAAGCATGAGCCGTATTAGCCCTAAGGAACGTACCCTCATTTAGAAAACATTATTTTTGCTTAAAAAACTAAAAACAGTGTAAAAAACAATACTTTAGTTTTTGTAAGTTTTAAGAAGTGTTTTTCGGCTAAAATTTGTTTTGTTTATTTCAAAAAATCTCGGAAGGGTCAGTCTACACACACATAAAGTTTGGTGAGTTTAACTTTTATTTTGTGGAAGTTATTCAAATTCAAGTTATTCAAATTTAAAGATAGGACCCTTATTTTGGCCCACCCTGTATATATATGTATATATACATATGATTATTTTTATTTACACAGACATGTACAAAATCTGTGACACTGGCATGTCGATGTTATCGATCAACAGCTGTTATAAGCTGAGATCTCATTAGGCTGAATTAAAATCCGATCTTAACCTGAGATCATATGTGGAAAGATTCTTTCCAAATATGATCTAATATTAAGATCGGATTATAACTCTCCCTGATGAGATCTCAGTTTATAACAGCTGTTGATTGGTAACATCGACATGCCAGTGTCGCAGATTTTGTACATGTCTGTGTAAATCAAAATAGTCATATATAAAAAGTGTCTCAAATTAACTCCCTCAGGGTTAGGGTTAGGATAATCTCCTAAACTAATGAACAGATCATTAGGAAAATGTTTATATTATGGAGATGCATATATATATTTAAAAAAAAATTATTAGTTTTTTTTTTTTAAATTTGCTTAATGAATTATGAATTTTGGAATATATATTCTTAGCAACCCGGGTTTGGGAATTTATGGTGACTCCTGCCACCTTTGTCAACCCAATACAAAATGACAAAGTGGAGATTTGTCTGTTATTTAGAAATGCGTGGAAGAATTATGTTGCATTCATTTAAAAATTTGTCTCAATTATTTTGTTCGTGGACACACATTATAAAATGCATTTTCAAATTTACATGGACAAAAGAATTTCCACGCAAGAAAAAAGAACAAAAATTATGTTATAACCAGTAATGTTTTAAGGGTTAAAAACAATGTAGTAATTGGAGTACCGTACCTATATTAGATTATCAATACTTTTAAGGGGGCAGATATTTAAGGGAAATCTATGTACAGAGTATTGATTTACTCCTCTCCAGGAGTTAGGCACAAGGCCAGTTTTTATCTTACTCCCACAAGTAAGATGTGACCCAAGGTCGGATTGGGAAAGTGGGGTTTAAAAATTGCCTGGGCAGCCCCGTCGGCATTCCCCGGTAGGGGCGCCTCAGGCTGTAAGCAATAAACTTACTTCTCCCCAAAGAAGGGAGGCGAAGCCTGGGAGAGTGGACCTCCTAGAACTGCACAGGACAGATCCATAGACAGGCGTAAATCAAGCCCCAAAGGCCAAGACAATACCAGTGTATGGGGTGCAGTATCCATCGGAACAGATACTACACTTTGATCTTAGTCAATGGCCTAAACTCATTATGAATTTTGAAATATATATTCTAGGCAACACGGTGACTAACATGGGCGCATTATTTTTTTGTAAACTTTGACATTTAGGGGGTGCATGCATATAAAGGTAGGTATGTATATATGTTTATATAAATATATTTCTTTGCACACGATAAGCTCCTAAACAAATGAACAGATCGTTATAAATTTTAGAATATATATTCTCGGGAATACAACAGTTTTTTTGGTTTTTTTTGTAAATTTTTAACATGTAGGATGTGCATGTATATAAAGTTAGGTATGTGTATATGTTCATATATTTCTATGTATAGGATTCACTCCTAAACTAATTAACCGATCATTATGAATTTTGGAACTCAGCTGCAAGGCGCGCAGGTGGGTAATGTGGGCTACATTTAGTTTAATTTAGTTTTATGCAAAAGGGACAAAGAAGGGCGGAAGTCCTTCATGAAAATTCAGATATCTTTGATTTTTGTGAAATCTGACAATAGCTATTAGACATCAATTAATAAATATTCCCAAATTTCAGATTCTTTGGAGTATTCTAAAAGGGGCACAACCTCTAATTTGAAAACTCAAATATTTCAGATTTGCATTGAATTTGATCCATAGTCATTAGACACTAATTCCGCAAGTTTCCTTGAATTTCAATTTCATCTTAAGACTCCTTAAGCTTAAACCTTAAGCTTTAGACATTTTCTAGAATCAAAATCCTCTAAGGGATCTTAATCAAAATTGGAATAAGGATTCTAGACATAAGGTCTAGTAGCATTATATCTTGATTTTAATCTTCGTAAGGGGACATAAAAGTGGTGCAAAAAACAATTCGTTTCGGAGAATTCATTTTACCCATTCTGGGACGGGTATTCATCTCGTACATATATAATTACTTTTATTCACCCCGAACCAGGCATATTGTCACTGAAGCGTAAGGGGCTACTATGATATGGTCCAGATTAATAAGAGAGAAATCTGGGTAGCGAGATGTTTGTTCACATTACATTTCAATTTCTGCATGTTCGTACGGTTGTGGAAATAGAGAGCAGGAAGGGAATTCTGAAAGCAAGGAAAAAAAGCTCTCAGAGTAGAAAACGTTTTTGGTATCTTTTTGGGATATTTTCGTTGAGTTAATCGAGAAACATTCCGTGGAAGAACTCGTAAAACAAGCACAGAGATTCAACACTACCGCGATGCGGTAAGCTGGAGTCTGACAGACAGTGGAGGACATATCAGGTTAGAAATTCTTTTTGCACCCTGCCCAAGAGAGATAGATTAGTGGTTGGTGCACCAGGCCAGATGTAACAATACTTCATGCGCAGGGAATATTGATTGGCTGCCGGTCTCAGGTCAAGGTAACTGTCAAGACCGATATGATCGAAAAGTACCTGAAATTGTAGATGAGGTAAGGCATCATTGACGATCTCTTTTGATGAATCCAAAAGATGTATTTATAACTATAACAAGTCGTGCATGCGTGGTCCCTTTCTGTATGTGACTCGATGTGGCGAGTGTAAAATGCAATAACTTTGGGCAATTTGGAACATTTTTGACCTCCATTGTGCCCCCTGAGGGCGAGAACCAGAATTTTTCTGAGGTCAAGGATTCTCATTTTATATCCAGAACAATTGCCTCTACATTTTGGCCAAGTTTCAGAAAACTTGAATGGATGGATCAAACGTTATGGGAGAAAAGGGTCATTTTATGCCATTTTTGGGGCTTTTGACCCCCTGGGGGCGCGAACCAGATTTTTTCCAAGGTCGACGATACTTATTTTCTATTAGGAACAATTGCCTCCATATTTTGGCCAAGTTTCAGAGAAATTGAATGGATGGATGAAAAGTTATGGGGCAAAAAATGTAATTTTTTGCCATTTTGGGGCCTTTTGACCCCCTGTGGGGCTAACCAGATGTTTTTTTCAAAAATCGGAGAATGTCACTTTCTAACCTGACCAAAGTTACACTTCATGCAAAATTTCAGAGAAATTTAATGGATGGTTGCAAAGAAAAATCCGGACGGACGGACGGACGGACGGACGGACGGACGGACGGACGGACGGACGGACGGACGGAAATGCCTCAAAACATAGGTTCCCCGATTTTATACATCGGGGGACCAATATGTATATACATATATATTAATATATATTATAGCTATAAATACATATTCTGGATTCATCAAAAGAGATCGTCAATGATGCATTACCTCATCTACAATTATATCTATATATATATATATATATATATATATATATATATATATATATAACGGCGGCCTGATTTGAATTTTGTCATCTTATTATCGGGGAGGGTCGAGCATGAATGTTGCCTGATTTCTGTTTTCTTCCATGAACTTTTTGTGCATGATACAACATTTTTATAAATACTTTTTGTGGTTTCTGAAGAGCAGCGTGTAATTGCGTTTGATTGTTGCTTATTAGACGTTGTGAAACGATTGTAAAACCATCGTCAATTCTGCCATTGTAAAAAATAAATAATCTTAGTTAAGACTGAGTTTTGGTCATTGGCATTTAAATAATCATCATAAGTATAATATATATATATGTATAATTCATAATGAAGATAAATCGTCCAAAAGAAAATACCTTCAGACAATAGAATTTCATAATCAGTAGCAGCTGCTATCCCACCCGCCGACACAATTACTCGAGTTTGAATTCATAACCATGGAAGAGGTTGAGGTGTCAACAATGTGTCACTTTTTCCCAACCTCAGCTCGCATTAAGATGTCCCCTTCCCACCTTTAACTGTCCTAAGATCTTACACAACCGAATGGACACACAAACGCACACCACATAAATAAAAGTATATATTTATACATACATACCAAAAACACACACATATAAGTACAGCGATATATCCCTGCACAAATTCTCACACACTGAATACATGACACAGTTAACCCCTCAAATTGAAACCTTTTGAGAATGTAAACATACAAACCCACACACATGTGTCACCGAATGCTTCAGTAGTATAATAACTTACACAAGCCCTCCAAAAACATACTCACACCTATACACAAATATAAACAGATATATCAATAATGATTTTATACATCGGGGGACCAATATATATATACATATATATTAATATATATTATAGCTATAAATACATCTTCTGGATTCATCAAAAGAGATCGTCAATGATGCATTACCTCATCTACAATTATATATATATATATATATATATATATATATATATATATATATATATATATATATATATATATATATATATATATATATATATATATATATATAATGGCGGCCTGATTTGAATTTTGTCATCTTATTATCGGGGAGGGTCGAGCGTGAATGTTGCCTGATTTCTGTTTTCTTCCATGAACTTTTTGTGCATGATACAACATTTTTATAAATACTTTTTGTGGTTTCTGAAGAGCAGCGTGTAATTGCGTTTGATTGTTGCTTATTAGACGTTGTGAAACGATTGTAAAACCATCGTCAATTCTGCCATTGTAAAAAATAAATAATCTAAGTTAAGACTGAGTTTTGGTCATTGGCATTTAAATAATCATCATAAGTATAATATATATATATATATATATATATATATAATTCATAATGAAGATAAATCGTCCAATACACAAATATAAACTGATATATCAATAATGATAATTACACTCTCATACAACCAAATACATATCCGCCCATAATTACATACGCAAACTCACATTCACAAAGATGAAGCCACATAACGGAATAATACAGCATTGAAAACTCAAAGATTCTAAAATGTTTAATTAACCTTTATTTGTGTACATTATAATGGAGGTTAGGGTTAGGGTTAGTATGAGGGTTCGTATATCATAATGGATGTGAAACGAGTGTTATTAAAAATACTATTATATTTTATTCATTTATAACTATTTACTGCCGGCTTTTTACATATTTATTTATTTTTGTAATTTATTCTATATAACATGCATTTAACAAACCTATTATATTATATTAATATATAACTATTTACTACAGGTTTATTTATTTAACTACTTATTTACTTAATTACTGCATTAATATCAATTACATTTAATAAAGGAGTTAGAACGATATTTATTACATACTTAACTTGTGAGGTTATTATTGTTATGTTAAACTAGATAACATGTTTATATTAACTAATGATGCTTTTTCAGGTTTTCTTTATAGAATGTTATGATAAATTCACTTGGTAGCAACTATATTTATCCAAGGTGAATTGTTTGAAATGTCCACAGCTAATACCCACTTCATTTCTTTGATTTAACAATTTATCTCTTTCTGGAAACGTGATAATAGCTAGTTTTTCATTAAGGCAAAGAAAACATGTGAGGTTATGCAGCGTGTGAGTTGATGCTCCATTAGGCACAATATGTATTTGAATAATGAGGTGGCATTCTTCTTTCCCAGGTTGTTGAAAGATATTTTATGGTTTTAAAATCCATCCTATGTATAAACTTCTTAGACTTAGATTATCTTCTGGGTACACTGTTCCTAAGTACTCTTGATCAAGCATTTTTCTTGTAGAGGACAGTTATTTTTATCTCTGCAATTGCACTCATTATTTCTGTCATTATTACTATC
>OY744550.1:58260554-58268054 GCA_963556195.1 Sepiola atlantica
TAATTCAACATAGACATTAGTTTTATAAGCGTACCACGGTATGTTTAAAAAAAATTTCTCAATGCCTTCATGTTGAATGCGTGAATCTGTCTTTTCTGATCTTTCGGGATGGTCCAGCTCTCACAGCCATATGATAGTATAGATATTACCAGCGAGTTATATAACCGTAATTTCGTTTTCACCGTTATCTGATGACTTTTCCGTATACTTTGCAGACGGTTCATACAAGACGTGGCAATGCCAATTCTTGTCTGGATCTATTTCTCTGATCTACCATCTGCTGTTATAATGGCGCCCAGATTTTTGAATTTATTGACGTTTTATAGTTATTTCCCTGAAATCCGTATATCACTGACAGTAATCTCTCTAACCCTAACCCTAACCCTAACCTAACCCTAACCCTAACCCTAACCTAACCCTAACCCTAACCCTAACCCTAACCCTAACCTAACCCTAACCCTAACCCTAACCCTAACCCTAACCTAACCCTAACCCTAACCCTAACCCTAACCCTAACCTAACCCTAACCCTAACCCTAACCCTAACCCTAACCTAACCCTAACCCTAACCCTAACCCTAACCTAACCCTAACCTAACCCTAACCCTAACCCTAACCCTAACCCTAACCTAACCCTAACCCTAACCCTAACCTAACCCTAACCCTAACCCTAACCCTAACCCTAACCTAACCCTAACCCTAACCCTAACCTAACCCTAACCTAACCCTAACCCTAACCCTAACCCTAACCTAACCCTAACCCTAACCCTAACCCTAACCCTAACCCAATACCTTACTCTTTTCTGCACTCTTGCATTCTTGGCCTTTTGGCCAAGATCAAAGTGTAGTATCTGTTCCGATGGATACTGCACCCCGTAGACTGGTATTGTCTTGGCCTTCGGGGCTTGATTTACGCTGGTCTATGGATCTGTCCTGTGCAGTTCTAGGAGGTCCACCCTCCCAGGCTTCGCCTCCCCTCTTTGGGGAGGAGTAAGTTTATTGCTTACTGCCTGAGGCGCCCCTACCGGGGAATGCCGACGGGGCTGCCCAGGCAATTTTTAAATGGCCAGAGTGCTCACCTCTCGAGCGCTGGCTTTTCAAACCCCACTTTCCCGACCCGACCTTGGGTCACATCTTACTTGTGGGAGTAAGATAAAAAAAACTGGCCTTGTGCCTAACTCCTGGAGAGGAGTAAATCAATACTCTTTTCTGCACTTATCTCCATGCATATACCTAACTTTTTCTGAATAGATTAGAGGCTAAAGAGCCTGAGTTAATTAAAATCCACTGTATGTTGTAAAAAAAGAAGTTATATAACTGTAGCAGTCATAAATAAAAACAGTTATTTTCTCTCTCGAAGAACATACCCTCTGAGGTGATTTGGCCCCACGTGGACCAATCAGCGTTCAGGGCGTTTTAACTTCAACCGTCCCTTGAAGGACTACTTCAGACTCTTTGAGAATCGTGGACAGCAGCAAGAGTGTTCCCTAGCATCAGCCAACAAAGACATCGATCGCTTCTCTCCTGCCTCTATCCACTGGATCTCGAGCACCGGCTATCTTCGCCTTAAGATAAACTGCTCGTAGACTTTAAGTAGTATAAGAACTTTTTTGCGTAATTCCTTTTTTTCACTCGGGCACTGTCTTGACTTTAGCTAGCCTATACCCAACGGTGTAGGTTATTGGATCGAAATGCATCCCAAATTCTCTAATGTTGACTGACCAACGGCGTGGGCGAAAACACACAGAAGCCACGCACAAAAAATTCCATCTAAAACGAAATCAGATTTTTGGTTCAAAAAGTTACCTCCAGCGCCAACTTAGCGAAATAGCCAAAAATGGCTGCCGCGTTGTACGCTTTCGGCTACGTCCGTCACACCATGTAATTAAAATCCCGTTTTCACGGTAAAATAACACCATGCGCTGGGAGCCGATGAAATGTAATTTAAGCTGAGGTTTTCGTCGAGAAGGAGGGAGTTGGAAACAATCAGCAAGCGGTTTACGAAAAAAATATTTATTTTTTTCGTAAAAATATTTATTTTTTTACGAAAAAAATATTTATTTTTTTACGAAAAAATAAATATTTTTTTACGAAAAAATATTTATTTTTTTACAAAAACTATTTATCTTTTTATGAAAAAATATTTATTTTTTTACGAAAAAATATTTATTTTTTTACGAAAAAACTATTTATTTTTTTACGAAAAAAATATTTAATTTTTTACGAAAAAATATTTATTTTTTTACGAAAAAATATTTATTTTTTTATGAAAAAATATTTATCTTTTTACGAAAAAACTATTTATTTTTTTACGAAAAAAATATTTATTTTTTTACGAAAAAAATATTTATTTTTTTACGAAAAAAATATTTATTTTTTTACGAAAAAAATATTTATTTTTTTACGAAAAAAATATGATAACGCATCTGTTATTATTTTCTTTCTTACAAGAAAGTTAAATTTTGGAAACAATCAGCAAGCGGTCAACGCTATCACTCCGTCGCCCGCTTGGGCTTGGAAGACTCTACCACTATTACATTCATCCTTTCTCCACTTATACGCACGCACACACATTCGTACAACTACGCGCCCACAACGCACCTATAAATTACAGGCATAACTATTGTATTGCTGCTCTAACTGAACATTTAAAATGAACAATTAATGTCTTGTATTTTGTGTGTGTAAAACTCATGAGCTAAGGACTTAAGGATAATTTGCTTGAACTTTGAATTCTAATAAAATTTGATTGACACCTTATTTTATTACTTCATTTGATATTATAATATTAATGCTCTATCCAGTATATTGAGCTTCAGTTTTTATCCGGATGTTTCACTAATTATAAGATATTAGTTGACGCTTATATCTTTTGTTGGATTGCTTCATATATAGGGTGGGCAAAAATAAGGGTCCTATTTTTAAAAATTCATAACTTTTTTATTTATTGATTTTTTTTTTTTTTTTTTTTAGAATAAGTAAAGGACCCCTTCCGAAGCAAGCATGAGCCGTATTAGCCCTAAGGAACGTACCCTCATTTAGAAAACATTATTTTTGCTTAAAAAACTCAAAACAGTGTAAAAAACAATACTTTAGTTTTTGTAAGTTTTAAGAAGTGTTTTTCGGCTAAAATTTGTTTTGTTTATTTCAAAAAATCTCGGAAGGGTCAGTCTACACACACATAAAGTTTGGTGAGTTTAACTTTTATTTTGTGGAAGTTATTCAAATTCAAGTTATTCAAATTTAAAGATAGGACCCTTATTTTGGCCCACCCTATATATATATATATATATATATATATATATATATATATATATATATATATATATATATATATATATATATATATATATATATATAATTATTAAAAGGAAAAAACTATACACACATTAAGGTTGTATACTTGGAGAAGGAGGAGGAGGACTCTCAAACTGTCAAATAACATTTTAAAAAAAACAATGTAATCCAATTTCTCGTTTAAAGGAAATGTTTTCTAAATAGTAAAAAGATCAAACGAATACATTTGAAAGTGGAGAATTCCAAGTTTTACTGTTTATTTAATTTTCTCTTTGATTCTTTCATCGTTGGTTTCATTCCGTAGGTGACGCTTCCACTGTTTGACAAGACCAGAATAAAGCAGAAAAACTGATAGCATAATTCGACATTAAACAATAACAAAAGTAATTACAGTTGCACTATTTTTGTTTTAGAATTCTTATGCAGAATCACGACATTTGGTCAAAAGGTCGATTAATGACAAAGTCCATTCTAACATATTTTATCAACTTTATTTCACATCTTCGTTCAACAAACAAAAGAAAGAGGTTAAAAAGGGATATTTTGTGTCCAATGTTATAAAAGTGTTTCTATGTCTCTGTGAGTTGGACAGGGCATGCTTCATGACCGCTTGGGTTGGAATCTTAAGCCCAACTGACTGGATTTGAAGTTGTAACCAGCAGGAAAGCAATCCTGTGGCATTGTGTTCCACAGGTTGGAAGCTCTTGCAAAGCAGCTCTGCCCAGGGAGATTTCGCCTGGTGCATTATTTCCAATCTTCGCTCAACAAATAAAAGAAAAAAAAGCGAAGTAAAGAATTTTTATCTCAAAGGTGGTAATGATACAGTTTGTGACCCATGCTAAAACCGACTTTACGTCGGCATCTTCCGGCTGTTTACGAATGAAAATGAACCGGCGTCAAAATCAAAACGAGGCAATGCTATCAAACAGGAACAAAAATAAAGAAACAAGATTCAAAGCAAGAACAAAACAGTCATGAATTTTATAAAAAATATTTATTTTTTTACGAAAAAAATATTTATTTTTTTACGAAAAAAATATTTATTTTGTTTACGAAAAAAATATTTATTTTTTACGAAAAAAATAAATATTTTTTTACGTAAAAAATATTTATTTTTTTACGAAAAAAATATTTATTTTTTTATGAAAAAATATTTATTTTTTACGAAAAAAATATTTATCTTTTTACGAAAAAAATATTTATTTTTTTACGAAAAAATATTTAATTTTTTACGAAAAAAATATTTATTTTTTACGAAAAAAATATTTATTTTTTTACGAAAAAAATATGATAACGCATCTGTTATTATTTTCTTTCTTACAAGAAAGTTAAGTTTTTTTCACGAGAAAGTTAAGGTTTGTTTAATTATTATTTTTTTTTTTTGTTTCGATAACTTTTTCTTCTTCTGTATAAGCTTTCAAGCCAGCCCGATTAGACTAGGGTTAGTTTAGGCTTAGGTTAGGGTGACCTCCCCCCGCCCCCCAGTTATTTTTTACATTTTTTTAGGGTTAGGATGAAAAAAAAAACAAGTTTGTTTATATCTTTTTTATGCTTTAGGGATAAGAGTTTCTGAGAATTTTTTTTGTATTCCAAAATTTTGCAAATTTTCTGTTGTCATACGAATTTTACTATTTACTCAATTCACAATTGAAAATTATCGTCTGCTGTCTCGCAATATGATTGGTTAAGCGCTCCGTCAGCTTCCGGCTGTTTACATAAACAGCTGGAAAATGCCACCGAAAAGTCGGTTTGAGCATGGGTCACAAACTGTACCAATACCAAAAAGATACAATGTTGGTGTTAGTTCATATTTATTTCGATATAAAAAATATTATACACACAATGTGGCACAAGGCAGAATTGGGGGGGGGGCGGGACGTGAGAAAGGTTGATGGATTCTGACTTAAGCTAACTCCAATTAACTTAGCTAGTCGCATTCACTGACGAGCCCATTCACCAAAACATCACAGTTATGCCAAACATCCAATCTCCATTAACCCCCCAAAAAATCATACAATGAGCATCTTACTTAAAACCCATATATAAATATATATGCAATAAAAAGTGGACGGTGATGGTAATAAAATTTTAAATACAAAAAAAGAAATGAGAATATATTAGTATACTCTTCCATATGATGTGGTAGATAAACAAATTTACCAGTCGAAAAGTTGGTGCAGGCCCCAACGCTTTATTAAATCTTACGTCCTTCTTATCATTTCGATGGGTGAGTTGGAAGGACCGCACTTCACATCCGCTTGAGTTTACATCTTAAGTCCAACAAGCTCAAAAATGGGGGAAAAATGTATAAGTAGTCCAACGGAAGTGCATTTAATGCAAAGTGTTTTCATTGAATAATAGATCAATCACTCCGCATAGAAACATTAGCTTACATGGAAAAGGAAATAGTCCATCAAAATGTAACTGCTACAATTACGTCTGTAGCAGTTAAATCATTAAAATTTATTTCCTGTTGCATTTACATGTAATCACTCGCGTAGTGATTAGTATGTGGTTCGGTTAATGCAAAGTGTTTTCATTGAATAATAGATCAATCACTCCGCATAGAAACATTAGCTTACATGGAAAAGGAAATAGTCCATCAAAATGTAACTGCTACAATTACGTCTGTAGCAGTTAAATCATTAAAATTTATTTCCTGTTGCATTTACATGTAATCACTCGCGTAGTGATTAGTATGTGGTTCGGTTAATGCAAAGTGTTTTCATTGAATAATAGATCAATCACTCCGCATAGAAACATTAGCTTACATGGAAAAGGAAATAGTCCACCAAAATGTAACTGCTACAATTACGTCTGTAGCAGTTAAATCATTAAAATTTATTTCCTGTTGCATTTACATGTAATCACTCGCGTAGTGATTAGTATGTGGTTCGGTTAATGCAAAGTGTTTTCATTGAATAATAGATCAATCACTCCGCATAGAAACATTAGCTTACATGGAAAAGGAAATAGTCCATCAAAATGTAACTGCTACAATTACGTCTGTAGCAGTTAAATCATTAAAATTTATTTCCTGTTGCATTTACATGTAATCACTCGCGTAGTGATTAGTATGTGGTTCGGTTAATGCAAAGTGTTTTCATTGAATAATAGATCAATCACTCCGCATAGAAACATTAGCTTACATGGAAAAGGAAATAGTCCATCAAAATGTAACTGCTACAATTACGTCTGTAGCAGTTAAATCATTAAAATTTATTTCCTGTTGCATTTACATGTAATCACTCGCGTAGTGATTAGTATGTGGTTCGGTTAATGCAAAGTGTTTTCATTGAATAATAGATCAATCACTCCGCATAGAAACATTAGCTTACATGGAAAAGGAAATAGTCCATCAAAATGTAACTGCTACAATTACGTCTGTAGCAGTTAAATCATTAAAATTTATTTCCTGTTGCATTTACATGTAATCACTCGCGTAGTGATTAGTATGTGGTTCGGTTAATGCAAAGTGTTTTCATTGAATAATAGATCAATCACTCCGCATAGAAACATTAGCTTACATGGAAAAGGAAATAGTCCATCAAAATGTAACTGCTACAATTACGTCTGTAGCAGTTAAATCATTAAAATTTATTTCCTGTTGCATTTACATGTAATCACTCGCGTAGTGATTAGTATGTGGTTCGGTTAATGCAAAGTGTTTTCATTGAATAATAGATCAATCACTCCGCATAGAAACATTAGCTTACATGGAAAAGGAAATAGTCCATCAAAATGTAACTGCTACAATTACGTCTGTAGCAGTTAAATCATTAAAATTTATTTCCTGTTGCATTTACATGTAATCACTCGCGTAGTGATTAGTATGTGGTTCGGTTAATGCAAAGTGTTTTCATTGAATAATAGATCAATCACTCCGCATAGAAACATTAGCTTACATGGAAAAGGAAATAGTCCACCAAAATGTAACTGCTACAATTACGTCTGTAGCAGTTAAATCATTAAAATTTATTTCCTGTTGCATTTACATGTAATCACTCGCGTAGTGATTAGTATGTGGTTCGGTTAATGCAAAGTGTTTTCATTGAATAATAGATCAATCACTCCGCATAGAAACATTAGCTTACATGGAAAAGGAAATAGTCCATCAAAATGTAACTGCTACAATTACGTCTGTAGCAGTTAAATCATTAAAATTTATTTCCTGTTGCATTTACATGTAATCACTCGCGTAGTGA
>OY744550.1:58273054-58290554 GCA_963556195.1 Sepiola atlantica
GTATATGTACTTATATACTTGTATGTATATGTACTTATATACTTGTATGTATATGTACCTATATATGTGTATGTATATGTACCTATATATGTGTATGTATATGTACCTATATATGTGTATGTATATGTACCTATATATGTGTATGTATATGTACTTATATACGTGTATGTATATGTACTTATATATGTGTATGTATATGTACTTATATACGTGTATGTATATGCATCTATATATGTGTATGTGTATGTACTTATATGCATGTATGTATATGTACTTATATATGTGTATGTATATGTACCTATATATGTGTATGTATATGTACTTATATACTTGTATGTATATGTACCTATATATGTGTATGTATATGTACCTATATATGTGTATGTATATGTACCTATATACGTGTATGTATATGTACTTATATATGTGTATGTATATGTACCTATATATGTGTATGTATATGAGTGTCTTTCATGTTTCGGAATTTTTTTGATGAGGATTGATAGTTTGGATTATTTAGAATACTAGTCTAATTTTGGATATTATTCTTACAACGTTTCAGCCGATGTAACCTCTGAACCTATTTGGGTGCATCCTTTTGAATTCGACAGAAAGATGCCCAAGTCCAACAAAACGCACATGAAGAAAGTCGGAGGTTACATCGGCCGAAACGTTGTGAGAATAACATCCAAGATGAGAACAGTAGTCCGAATAATCCAAATAATACAAATTATCAATCCTCATCTAAAAAATTCATAACATAATATCAAATAGGTAAAAGAAGCACCCGAAGAAGGTCGGAGGTTACATCGGCCGAAACGTTGTGAGAATAACATCCAAGATGAGAACAGTAGTCTGAATAATCCAAATAATACAAATTATCAATCATCATCTCAAAAATTCATAACATAATATCAAATAGGTAAAAGAAGCATCTGAAGAAGGTCGGAGGTTACATCGGCCGAAACGTTGTGAGAATAACACTCAAGATAAGAACAGTAGTCTGAATAATACAAATAATACAAAAGGTGTTTTATATCAAAGATTGAATATAATGAATGAACTTCGTCACAGTTTATGTAAAGAAAAAGGATAAAGAAATTTGTGTATTCGCAGACTTTTCTACGGGTTTGAAGCAGGCATTGAGAGATTACCATAATCTGTTGCCTAGTCCGGAAGAAATATTTGAGAAGCTAAATGAAGGAACTTTTTTTTTCGAAAGTGGATTTAAACAACGCATATTTTCAGATCCTCGTGGACGAAGAATTCTCGAAGTTATTGTGTATAAATACACATAAAGAGTCATACAAATTTGAGAGACTGCCGTTTGGAGTAAAGGTGGCGCCGACTATATTTCCGCAGGTAATGGATGCATTACTGAGCGGTCTAGGGTTAGCGTCGGCCTATCTGGATGATAACTTAATAATTAGTAACACTATAAAGCGCACATACATAGAGTTTTCCAAAGAATTTAAGATTACGGGTTCAAACTTAAAGAAGAGGAATATGAGTTCTTTTTGGAACTAATGAAATATCTTAGACAAATAATAGACAAGAATGAGAGAAGACCAGACCCAAAGTGAGCAGGTGCAATAAAGAATATGCCAACACCAGAAAATATATCGTATTTGCAGAGTTCCCTTGGGTTAGCGAATTACTATAACGTATTTATCTTAAGTGTGCACAACCTACGAGCGCTTTTAAACGAATTATCGAAGAAGGATAAATAATGATTTGGACGGCAAAATGCCAAGAGGCATTTGAGAAAATAAAGACCATTCTCACGTCTGATTTATGGATGACGGTTTGCTGAAGCCGATAGTGAATGCGTCTCGTACACTCTTACCAGCAAAATGCGTACTTGCATATAGAAAAAGAAGCGCTCGGTATAATTTTTGCGATAACAAAGTTTCATCGTTTTACAAACTAACCATGAACATGTATTCGAAGAATGGTTTGCCTACACATACGTTGAACAGATTACAGAGATGGGAAATCATTCCCGTAAATTATAACTACAAGATTGAGTATCTCCCATCTTCAAAGATCAGTCATGCAGACACACTGTCTAGATCAGAGGCGGGCAACCTCCGGCCCGCGGGACACATCTGGCCCGCGAAAGCTTAGCGTCCGGCCCGCCACCCCGCTACGCTTTATTATTGCAATCCGGCCCACGGACCTCCCAGTAAAACTCATATCATTTTGTGACATAGACGTAAAAGTAGATTTACAGTGGGATAAAAATGTATAAATAACAGCGAGCGATGATGCATGCATATTTAATTTTTCTTTAACTATTAATTTCAAATCCGTGGCCTGAGATAAAAATAGAAAGAGAGAGGCAAAGAGGAAACGAGAGACGACGAAAGGGCATAAAACAGAGAACGTATGTGAGGTGTGTCAAAACGAATGCTGGATCAACTTGCTACTTCCCCCGTCATTATTTTTGATGATTCCAAAATGGTTCTTCGTCGGCGCCTTTTATAACATCACATACAGAAGTCTCTTGAGAAAAAAATATCAGATTTGTAGAGTGTTCCATGCAATTTTTTGTACAATTCATTCGACTCTTCGAGCGATTTTACGACTAACCAAGAAAATCTCAAAAAAGCAGAACTCCGTGGATTTTAATGAAGCCTGTCTTAATAACAATTTGCTGCCAAACTATATATATATATATATATATATATATATATATATATATAACTTTGGATTAGAGCCTTCCGACCGACGTGAATTAGCATCCGTTACACTGAAGATTGCGTAAACATGAAACATCGATGTCTGTAGGTAAAAATAATTAATATTTACTTTAAAAAAATATTATTATAGCCTCCTTTACAAGGATTGGTGCACTCTGAGAAAATTTAATAACGAGTAGTAATACTACGGCTTAAATGCGAGATTCCAACCCCGTTTGTTGTTGTTGTTGTTGTTGATGTTGTTGAATCACTGTCCTCTGTCCGCTGTACCCGCCCGCTGATTTGGCGTTTATAGATTTAAATCTCTCCTAATTTCCATGCTAGTTCACGTCGGCCGAGGGGTAAGAGACTCGACTATGAATCAGTGGTGATTTGTAAACCGGGTTCGAGGCCTCCGACCGACGTGAATTAGCATCCGTTACACTGAAGATTGTGTAAGCATGAAATATCGATGTCTGTAGGTAATAATATTATTATTTACTTTTAAAAAGTATAAGTATATATATATATATATATATATATATATATATATATATATATATATATATATATATATATATATATATTGTTTTTAAATTCCCGAAACAGTTTTTCATGGTAAACAACTGATGATCCCTTAAAATAGTGTTAGAAACTAACTAATATAATAACTGTAAAAAATAAATTGACTTACATGAGTGATTTTCCACTGAAAGACTTGGGACTATAAGTTTGTTTTTTTTTTGTTTTTTTTTATATATTTATTTTTTTTTTTTATATAGTTTTAATGGTTGAGAAACTTCCGAGACTATATATATATATATATATATATATATACAAGAGATGAAAGATGAGAATAAAAAAAATTGTGTAGATACAATATTTATTAAGACATCAGAAGTTCAAAGCACAGAGTTTCATTATACTTAACCCACCTTCTTTTCCAGCAGACAAAAATAGCCATTTTAACTGTCGCCTCCAAGAAATACACTCACTCGACAACGACCCTGAAATATCGATTTTTAAATCCATAAAAATACTAATCTGCCTATATTGCTATACATCGAACTTTGACCGATAACCTTCATCCTGGATCCTTTAAATTGGATACCTTTATCCTCGCCTCCTCACATCTCTTGAATTGATTGCTCTATTCAATATATTGAGCTTTATATTATCACGATAGATTATTATTAAACGATACATCGCTTATCTTTAATTTAATATTAATATAATATTATATATATATATATATATATATATATATATATATATATATTTAAATTCCCGAAACAGTTTTTCATGGTAAACAACTGATGATCCCTTAAAATAGTGTTAGAAACTAACTAATATAATAACTGTAAAAAATAAATTGACTTACATGAGTGATTTTCCACTGGAAGACTTGAGACTATAAGTTTTTTTGTTTTTTTTTTATATAGTTTTTTTAAATTTTTTTTATATAGTTTTAATGGTTGAGAAACTTCCGAGACTATATATATATATATATATATATATATATATATATATATATATATATATATAATAATGTTAATAATCCAGGTAAAAATATCCACAGGGTGGTAATCCAGAGAATTTTAACCGGGTTTATAAAAAGTGCTCAATATCAAAATAGAGCTTTATATATGATAATTTTTTTATTTACACAGACATGTACAAAATCTGCGACACTGGCATGTCGATGTTATCGATCAACTGTTGATCGCTAACATCGACATGCTAGTGTCGCAGATATTGTACATGTCTGTGTAAATAAAAAAATTATCATATATATATATATATATATATATATATATATATATATATATATATATAATACTTGTTGTTTGTTTATTATCTATGTACGTATACGTTTCATCCTTTTTAATCGGGACTCATCAGCATAGAGATATAACTATTCACTACTGGTCGCGTGATTCGAAACCCCGGGTGCGAGTGATAATTTGAACACTTATTTCGGCAGATTGACGTCATAAGAGCATTCAACTTAATGAAAAGAACGATGCATTTATAGCTAGCGACGTCATGCTGTGTTAATACTACACTTACAGTGCCCATCTAGATGGAAAAGTTTATTAGCCCCATCAATTGACAGAAAGGCATGCGTAATCCATGTCTGTTATTGTTTTGGGTGGGTGATCCAAACTTTTTATTCCTTGAAGGGTAAACCCTGGATCCATATTTAAATCAGCAGATGTCTGCAGGGTATAATCTAGGCACACGATGCAAAGTCAAGAATCAAGCGTTAGGGTTAGAGTTAGGGTTTTCAAAGGAAAGGATCTAGCGTTAGGGTTAGAGTTAGGGTTTTCAAAGGAAAAGATCAAGCGTATTTCCCTGCAACACTGTTGAAAAAATCTGTATCACCACTGAGAGATCAAACCATTGAATCAGGGTTGTTATACAACATTATGATAGCTGATACTGAACCTTAGATCCATGTTTTAATCAGTAGATGTCTGCAGGGTATAATCTAGGCACACAAGGCAAAGGAACGGATCAAGCGTTAGGGTTTGGTTTTGCAAAAGAAAGCATCAATCGTATGTATGTATGCAGGGTATAACACGATGCAAAGGGAAGGATCAAGTGTTAGGGTTAGGGTTTTCAAAGGAAAGGATCAAGCGTATGTCCCTACAACAACTTTGAAAAAATCTGTATCTCCATTGAGAGATCAAACCAGAAGTGTTAAATAATTTTTATCTTTTTCTTAGTTAGTTTTACCACCACGCTAAGCTCCAGCCCCTGTCCCATCATCGCAATGTTGCATCCTTGTGCTTGTTTTATAAGTACTTCAATGGAATATGCTTCGATGCTCTAGTGCCCTCTCGACTGTACCGACATGCATAAATTTAAAACTAATATGAACAAGCATCTAGCTGCACAGCTCCCAATTTAGGATGATCCTCTAAACTTTCACCCTAATTCTCAATAGCCCCTTACGTCTACAAAAAAAAAAAAAAAATTGTCGCCCATGAGAATTGAACCATCAATCTCTAAAGGACTGTAGCTTATAACTGTTAATTACAAAACAAATTTATCTTTTCAAAATGGCAGACTGAAATGCAATTAGTCCTAAAAAAAGCTTCTCTGAAGATTGTCAGTGAGGGAGAACTTCCAGATGGTTTGCAGTTCATGAAAGGCGCCTCAGTCTTTGCTGTTGCAGATTTTGACGTCTCTTTCAGATGTTGCTGTGTAGGTATACAAATTCCTGGACGGACATGATGTTATCGCCACTTTTCAGCTTAATTTCACTTTCTTGATAAATTCTGTTTTTCTAAAATAAATAAAGCGGCACAACTCACTGGCCTCTTTTTCGATGCTAACCCCATCAATCATATCGGACAAAGCAAGGTGATCTGCATAATCCACGTCTGTTAATGTTTTTGCTGGGTGACGTGAACTTCTTGCTTTTACAAGGGTGAACCCTTAATCCATGTTTAAATCAGCACATGACCCTAGGATATAATCTAGGGACAAGGGTCAAAAGAAAGCATCAAGCGTATCTCCCTAAAAGACTCTCGTAACAATGTTGAAGAACTCCGTATCTCTATCGAGAGATCGGACCATTGAGCAAGAGCTGTTATACAGCATCATGATACTGGCACGATCCCATACACCAACAGGATCTCTTCGAGTTTGCCAAAATGGTTGGAATTGAAGGCGATGCATGTCCATAACTCCACCGCCATGAATTTTGTTTTATGATATACGTACCCGTGATGGAAAGAAAATATTGTACATTAAAAATCACATAAATTGATCAAGTAGTTTTGGTTTTTTTTTTTACAAAAGAAAATAAAATTTTATGGCTAGACGATGATTGTAAATCTATCGACGCCATGTTGGAAAACTAAGGGAGATAACTCCAAAAAATTAAAACTTTTGTGAACTCTTCAGAAATAGAGTTTAGATTCAGTCTTGTACATAATCGTAATGCCTACGAATTCCCATTAATCGATTAAAAATGATTTTCTTTATGTAAAAAAAACAAAACTAATTGATCAATTGATGTGATTTTTTTTTGTTGATATTTTCTTTCCGTCACGGGAACGTACATCATAAAGATTAAGAAAAAAAAAAAAATTTTTTTTTTTCATATCGGGTTATGGACTTGCACCTCGGAGGCTTTGAAGAAATCGAGAAATAAAAGCAGACCTTTAAGGTTCTTTGTTTTTACACTCTCAATTATTGATCTGGTTTTTTTTGGCGGAGGAGGAGGAGGAGGAGGAGGCGGAGTGGATTTTTTTTCAGCTGAAGGCGAACCGACAGAAGCCGGTTGTAGATTTTAGAGGCGATTGTGGTGAGTGTTATTCACCAAATTTCAAGGCAAGTGCGTATGGTCGAGTTTCATTTTTCGATTTCTAACATCAGTAACCTTTCAATAACACACAGAATAGACCAATATATTTACCGAGTGAAAAAGCATATTAAAAAAATTGTTGAAAATGTTTAAGTTATCTGTGGGTTGTCAAATTATCTCATAAGTTGTATATTTATCTCCCTTACATGGCAGAAAAGATTAGACACAATGGCCGGGAGAGTAGGATTTGAAAAGCCAGTACCTTAGAGGAAGAGCACTCTGACCAAACAGAAATTGCTTGGGCAGCCCCGTCGGCATTCTCCGGTAGGGGCGCCTCAGGCGATTAGCAATAAACTAATTCCTTCACAAAGCACGAGAAGATAAAGCCTGGGAAGGTGGACCTCTTAGAACTGCACAGCGCCGACAGAGAACAAGGCCACACCAGCCATAGCATGGCCAAGACTCTGTCGGTCTGATTTTTGGTATGAAATAGCCACCCGTGAGGGTTAGGGTTAGGGTTGAGGGTGAAGTTGTAGCAGTCACCAATAGGGACTACTTTTGAATGCGTAACCACTGTCCCTGTGAGCTGGCTTGTCCAATCAAATCACAGGGCGCAGTAATATCGTTAGTTCCCTAAGGGACTACTTATGTCCCCTTAGGGTTCGAGGAAAAAGATTAGACGACCTCCTGGCACTAGCTTGGACACATCGCAGAGAGCACCAGCGAGGAACGAGGAAACGCTCTCTCTCCTGCCGCCGTCGCCACTGGACGACTACTACCATCTTCACCTGAATTAACCCACAGGCGGCCCTAAGAACTCTTATATTCTTCCTCTTCCTCAGACGGACACTGTCCCACTCTCTTCTACCTATACCAAACGGTATAGGTAACCTTGAGTTAATAAAACCCCTTTTTGTTATCGTTACAGAAATACTTTTCGTTGTTCCGTTTCTTTACGAGAAGATAAAAGGATAACCCCTTTCATCAACTCATCATCTCCTTACACAGTTAGTAAAATAATGCACCTTGATAAACATTATTAATAGAAGTCTATATATATATATATATATATATATATATATATATATATTTAAACTATTAAGTTTAATACAATTAGCATTCAAGAAAAATCTATATACAAGTCCTAAGTTCATGTTTGTTTTTTTGTAAACTTCTAAAATATTTAAAATATTCTTTACATGAATAGTTTGTTCTTTGCAAGTAGAAAATTAACGAAATATAAAAAAAAAACGGTCAGAGTTTATAGAAAAACGAAGCTGAAACTGATAAAAGATAGTTTAAGATGTAGATACATTTTTGGATCAAGGTGTAGTATCTGTTATGTCGACAGTCAGTGAAGGAGAAATCCTTCCAGGCTGAGGCAATTTTTGGGTACTGTTATAGATGATGCGCCTGATTTCCATGACTTTGCGTCGACAACGATCTGGCATTTTGTGGAAGCACCCGAGCGCTGACGGAATAATATCATATTTTCTTTCTTTTATCTTATAAAAACATTGACAAAATTTTATCCCCCCCCCCCAAAAAAAAATACATTATTTTCACAAAAAAAAAGAAAAGATTTTAGTCGATGTACTTTTAAAAAAAATTTATTCGTTTTATAATATCGTCTGCCAGTCTTCCAGTTAGAGCTTGACAGTTTGAATGCAGGGCTTGGCTATCGCCTAGAACGGGAGCCCTAACCCTAATCCTAAACCCATTTTTCTTTCTTTCTTAGTTTTATGTTAGCAAGAAGAAAAAAAAAGAAAAACAGTGAAACAAATGAAAAAGAAAACATTGACAAAATTCCTCCCCCCCCCCCCCCCGCCAAAAAAAAATTTTTTCTTTCTACACATTTGATTGAAAATGGTTCATTTGAACCCCTCACCCTAGAGTTTGTTCCGTGTTTATCTTTTTATCTATGTATTTTTTCTTTGAATTTATTCGTCTTATATTATCGCCTGCAAGTCTTCCATTAACGCTTGGCGTTTTCGTCTCGGAAACTCTCGGGCGCTTCCGCGATCTGCCCGATCGTTGCCGACGCGAAGTCACGGAAATCGGCCGCGTCGTCTATAACAGCACCATGTCCTTTTTTTTTTTGTATATAAGAAAAAAGAGTTGTAATTGTCATTGAAATTAAAAATTATTAAAAATGTTATTAAAAGAATTCTGCATGTTTTTTTTTTATACTAATAACTAATCATTTTCACTGAAAAAACAAACAGATTAAAATCATTTTAGATAGAGATATTAATTTAATTTATTTACTTAACTGATATCTGCAGAGATTTTCAAAGTACAAAAACAATGATTCAATGAAAATAACATTTTTAAAAGGAATTATTTAATGGTTATGGAATGTGCTCCGATGAACTTTGCTGCTCTGGTACCCCCTCGACGTAAATTCACTAGACCAACTCGACAATCAATTAAATCTCATCCATTCATTGTGGAGGTTCCCAGATGCCGAAGGGCCTTCTACTCCAATATTCTTTCCTCGTGCTGCTGGCCTCTGGAACTCCCTCCCTGTCCCCTGTTTCCCCGGCGGTACTGACATGCAGAAATTTAAAACTAATGTAAACAGACATCTTGCTGCACAGCTCCCAATTTAGAATGACACCCTAAACCTACTCCTCGATTCTCAGTAGCCCCTTACGTCTACAGTGGCGTTTTGCCTTGTTTGAGGTGAAATATCATTAAAAAAATAAAAAATAAAAATAAATAAATGAAATTGAAACTTTTAAGTATATGTGCTGCAGTAATGCAATGTAAAACAATATTACCATGCGAGTTTGAGAAGATTTGAATCACCCACTATTTGATAAAGAGGTCTTACCTCGAAATATATTATGGAACACGGTTACACACATTAGATCACTGTGTAGAAGTTTTGACTAAACAAGAGATTTAAAACACCCACCATTTGATAAAGAGGTCTTACCTCGAAATATATCATGGAACATGGTCACACACATTAGATCACTGTGTAGAAATTTTGACTAAACAAGAGATTTGAAACACCCACTATTTGATAAAGAGGTCTTACCTCGAAATGTATTATGGAACATGGTCACACACATTAGATCACTGTGTAGAAGTTTTGACTAAACAAGAGATTTGAAACACCCACTATTTGATAAAGAGGTCTTACCTCGAAATGTATTATGGAACATGGTCACACACATTAGATCACCGTGTAGAATTTGATCAAGTAAGATTTACTTTAAAAAACCGAAAATTTTAAGAAGACAAAAAAACACACTTCGTTTTTGTTCTCCTTCTCAACGTCGGCATATTACCACTTCTTAAATTGTGTAGCCTTCTATGACTGTTTTGTATACATATTACGCGCAATTCTTCAAGCAAATTACAATAAACTTTGAATGTACTTGCATTTGTATTAAAATCGATTGATTGATATCCCATAATCTCAACGAACGTCGTCGGGGAGTCTGGCCGATATTCGTACGATTTCCCTCCACCTCACACGATAATTAGCAATTTGCACCACTTCTTTTACTGATAACCCTGTCCATTTTAGAACGTTATCCATTTTACGGTCGTCCTGGTCTGCGAGAACCATGTACTCAACCTTGTACTATGATGTTCGCTAGAGTTTGATGTCGTAATACATGGCAGAACCATCGCAGTTTTCAGCATTTGATGGTAACAATTGCTGGCTCGCTGGGTCCCGCTAAATGTTCAGCTTGTTTATTAACGTAGACATTAGTTTTATAAGCGTGCCACGGTATGTTTAGAATCTTTCTCAATGTCTTCATGTCGAATGCGTGAATTCGTCTTTCCTGATCTTTCAATGCTCAAACATTTTTTTTTTCCATTCAAAAAAATGGCATTAGGATCCGCATAATTACAGCCATCAATGTGGCTTCAATATGTGAATGACACATTCATATTTTAATCTCAACAAGAAGATGTCCACACATTGTTGGACCAGGTGAACTTCAGCCACCCTAACGCTAAGCCTAACCCGTTCACATTGGAAAAGGAAGATAATAACAAATTGTCTGTTGTTGATAATTCACACTGATCAGGGGTGCAGGTCATGCGTACATCGAAATCCAACCTTCACTGGCCAATATCTCAATTTCAATTGCAGCCAGACAGATGAGGCAGTCAAAGTGATTCATAACATTCATAAGAATTTTAATTTGGCAGACTTGTGACTGTTTTCGTATAAAGAATAACTAACTCGCAATAATCAATCATCAATAGTGACTTGGAACACTATTAGAAAAACCAGCACCTGCAGTTCCCTGAACTCACTATGTTACTTATGCCTAACTGAAAAACTTGAGATAGTTAGATTTAGTGGTAGGGGTAAACTCCTAAACAAAAAACAAGAGACCTCAATTAACTGTAGGCACGATAGATCACACCTTCTCAGTAATTCACATATAACCTCTCAAACCAATATTACCATTTAAAAATAGAATTAAAGAATATATATATAATTTTTAAACCCTAACTGAACCTATCATCCTATAGTATCTACTAAATACCCCAGAATCAATTACCCCCTAAGGCATGAAAATGCCAGGGTCTCCATTAGTAAAAAGAACCTCCACAAACAATAATTAGACAACAAACTTGAGATAGTTAGATTTAGTGATAGAGGTAAACTTCTAAACAAAAAACAAGAGACCTCAATTAACTGTAGGCACAATAGATCACACCTCAGTAATTTACATATAACCTCTCAATCTAATATTACCATATAAAAATAGAATAAAATAAAACAAAAAAAACTATAATTTTTAAACCCTAACTGAATCTATCATCCTATAGTATCCATTAAATACCCCAGAATCAATTACCCCCTAAGGCATGAAAATGCCAGGGCCTCCATTAGTAAAAAGAACTTCCACAAACAATAATTAGACAACATAACTATCCTTTTATATCATATTCTATACCATACTTGATATAATTATTATATTCAATCTTCCATTAAATGAGAATTATAATTAGAATCCATCACTAATTGTTACAATCAAAACCATTATAACCAATTGGAAAATTATTATTATTATTATTATTATTATTATTATTATTATTATTATTATTATTATTATTATTATTATTATTATTATTATTATTTTTTATTATTATTATTATTATTATTATTATTATTATTATTATTTTTTATTATTATTATTTTATTTATTTATTATCATTACTACTTTGGCTACTATTATCTCTATTATTACTATAACCACTTCTACTATTATTATGAGTTTTATGAATTATTATTATTATTATCATTATTATTATTATTATTATTATTAAGATAATTATTAAGATTATTATGGTTACCATTGTTATCATTATTATTATTATTATTATTATTATTATTATTATTATTATTATTATTATTATAATTATTATTATTATTATTATTATTATTATTATTATTATTATTATTATTATTGTTACTGTTATCATTATTATTATTATTATTATTATTATTATTATTATTATTATTATTATTATTATTATTATTATTATTATTATTATTATTATTATTGGAGTATTATTATTATTATTATTATTGGTATCATTATTATTATTATTACTATTATTATTAATATTATTAGTATTATTGCAACCACAATCAAATGTGTAGAAAGAAAATTGGGGGGGGGGGGGAGAGGGAGGAATTTTGTCAATGTTTTCTTTTTCATTTTTTTCGCTGTTTTTCTTTTTTTTCTTCTTGCTAACATAAAACAAAGAAAGAAAATGGGTTTAGGGTTCCCATTAGGGTTAGGGCTCCCGTTCTTAGCGATAGCCAAGCCCTGCATTCAAACAACCAGAAGTCACAAGGAGCCATGTCTGGAGAGTAGTGAGGTTGGCGAACGACTAGAATTCCATGTTTGGCCAAGAAATGTTTGATCAATTGGGATGAATGTGCGGAGGCGTTTCCGTGATGCAGTTGCCAGTTTTTCGCCATCCACATCTGGTCTTTTGCATAGAACTGCGTCATGGATACGCCGGAGAATATCTTGATAGTACTCCTTTGTCACTGTTTGTCCTTCCGATGCGTATTCGTGATGCACAATTCCATGGATATCAAAGAAGACAGTCAACATCACCTTGATTTTGCTTTGCACCTGTCGTGCTTTTTTTGGCCTCGGAGACTCAGGATGCTTCCATTGCGACGACTGTCTTTTTGTTTCTGGGTTGTACCCGTACATCCATGATTCATCTCCAGTTATCACAGTGTTCAGAAACCCAGGATCAGTTTTGGCGGTTTCCAGAAGGTTTTGTGCAACTTGAAAACGGAGGCCATTTTGTTCCTGCAACAACAACTTGGGCACAAATTTCACAGTCGCTTTGTGCATGTTCAAATCATCATGCAAAATTTGAATGTGCAGAATCTTTACTCACTCCGACCTCTTGGGCGATCTCTCACACGGTTGAACAACGATTTTCCATCACCAAATTTCACATAAAATGTTATTGTCTGGCTCGAATTTAACATTTTTGATGTTTTAAAGTGTTTTGGAAAGACTGATTGTGGTCAATTGATCTGTCTTTTGTTTGTGTTTTTAAACCGAATCACGTGTCTGGTTCAACCAGAATTTGTGTCTCTTGAATAAAAGAAAATTTCGCCAGGAAAATCCACCAAATTTGAAGTAAGCCACCTGCTGATTAGTTTTTAGGTATATATATATATATATATATATATATATATATATATATATATATATATATGTAACCAGATTGAAAAACCAGATAAGCGATGCGATTCTTTTTTCCAATAAATAAAACATTTATCATAATTTTATTTAAATCAAATATTTCGATATACACATGTTTTCTTCAGTGTTTACAGACATTTTTTCTTTTTTTTTTCTTCTTTTTCATTCTTGGGATCCTTTGATCGGCCGGCCGATCAGATATTTATTAATTATAGTCAGACTTTCAAGGTTACAAGCTCAATAGATATTAATTTATAACTCCAGAGCATGTATAAATAAACAATAGAAAATTATATTCCAGTGACCATGTCTTTAGTCATTCTTAAAATGATCCAATTCTTTACAGTTCGTTTCATAATCACTCAGACAAACAAAATACAGAATTATATATCCTGAATTTTCAATGAGTGCGACTCATCAGAAGACAAGGCCAAAAATCATTTATATATGCAGGTTCATTAGGAAATAAGTTACTGTTTACTTTCATGAATCGGCGCCATATTTAACACAGACACAGCTAGCAAAAATACGTATATTTTTCAAAAGATATCAATTCTAAAGTAAATCGTCAAAACAGGGAATAAAATTAAAGAAAGATAAAAATTAAAAGTTAAAGAAAAAATAGAAAGAAAAAAAGAAAGAAAAGAAAAGAAATATAATAAAACAGAAAACAGAAAATAATTAAAAATAATATTTTAAAAAATCGTTTTATTAAAATTACGGGGCTTCTGTATCATTGGGGACGGATGAAATTTTTACTTTTTATTTTAGAAGAGTCAGTTGAAAGGGGAGATAATTACAACTGTTTTTTGTTGTTGTAGCCATAACCCATAAGGAAAATCCAGAGAATTAGTAAAAAAAAATTAAAAAATTAAGAAACGGTACTTATGCAGTTTACAGACTGGGCTGAAATAATGTTATAATTTAGAAAGCCATTCTTAACATGGGGAGGAGAGGTTGGGTAACTATTCTGTAGTTTCACCTAACAATTTAATAAATACCACATGATTGCTTCCGGGCCGATTACAAGATGGTTTTTTGAAGTCCAATGTTAACAAATTTTTGTCAAGCCATCTATTTAAATAATCGATTTCACTCAATATTTCCAATCCTCTCATGGTGTTGTTCATCGCCAACTGATAATCTCATTAACCTCGAGTGGCCTTTGGGCCTTGATAAACGATGACTCACTAATAAAAAATATACATACATACATAACATACATATATGTGTGCGATCCTAGGAATGAGATTAAACTGCATCCACTGATGAGGCCCCAATTCGGGAGATTTGGGAAGTGGGGAGTCACTTCTCAGTTGCCATTACTCCCAGGTCTATTATGACCCAAAAGTAGTAGTACTTGTCAGGTTCCCGTCAATAGGTTAAAAAGAATCTATCGTATTATTTATTTATTTATTTACTTTAATTAACCCCCAAAAAGGGGGCACATTGCCACTCAGGCGTAAGGGGCTACTGTGAATTAGGAGACAGATCTATCAGAAGGCATTCTAAGTGCAGTGTTGTGCAGCAAGATGTCTGTTTACATTACATTTAAACTTCTGCATGTCGGTACAATCAGGGAAACAGGGAGCAGGGAGAGAATTCCAAAGGCTAGCGGTTCGAAGAAATAAGCTAGTAGAGTAGAAAGCCCTCCCGCATCTCGGGACCTCCACAGTGAATGGATGGGATTTAGCAAATTGTCGGGTTGGTCGGGTGCATTTATGTCGAGGAGGCACCAGAGCAGCAAGTTCGTTGGAGCACATTCCATTGAAGTATTTGTAAAACAAATACAGGGATTCAATATAGTAGCGATGGGACAGGGGCTGGAGCTTGGTTGTTGTGTGGGACATATTAGATTACAGACTCTTGTTTGGACCCTGTCTAGGAGGGAGAGACTAGTTGATGGTGCACCAGCCCAGATGTGACAACAATACTCCACGCATGGGCGGATGGTGGCTTTGTAGAGATACAGGATAATGTCAGGTGTAAGGAGTTTACTTGGAGTAGAAGGCTCTCCGCTACAGTGAATGGATGGGATTTTTCTGATTGTCGGGTTGGTCTAGTGTATTTGCGTCGAGCGGACACTCGAGTAGCTAGTTCATCGGAGCAAAGCCCATTAAAGTATTTGTAAAACAAGCACAAGGATGCAACATTGCGGCGATGGGACAGGGGCTGGAGCTTGGTGGATAGTGAGGGACCTATTAAGTTAGCGACTCGTTTTTGGACTTTGTCTAAGAGAGAAAGACTAATTGATGATGCTCCAGCCGAGATGTGACAACAATACGCCATGAATGGGCAGATGGTGGCTTTGTAGAGATATTGGATACTGTCAGGTGTGAGAAATGTTATAGCACGGTAGAGGGAGTTTGCAGACTATTTTAATAAAAAAACAAATTAATATGCAAATATACATAAAATAACTGACATGGCATTAAAGTATGAGAAAACTATTTTGCATCGGTCTACGTGACTGGCAGTGAGATTGTAACTCAGCTTGGGGATTATGTAATCATCGCCTCTTCACCACATGGGCGTATGACACTTCAGCATGTAACTAAATTCATAGATGATGAATTGTCTTGGCGCGAAAGCCAAACCCTGCGGATCTTCAGTTTCAGGTTATTTCTTAAACACACAAGACGTATATCCTGCGCTCGCTACCTAGGCCAATGGTAGATGAGTCGAGGAACTCCAGGATATTATTGCGTCCAATCGACATGAATCAGCCCATTGTACGATCTTCATTTTGTTCCTGTGTTCCCGTGAATAAAATGTCATGTCTATTTAATTGTGGAGCCATTATTTATTTCAAGGAAGAATGGTGATCCCTTCTTGCTTGTGTAATATTTCTATTTCAGTCAGATTCGGCCAGACGTATTACTTTTCCAAGTAAGTCCGTCATTCTGCTTTTCTTTCCACTTTAAATCACAAGCCTAAAATTGGTCCCCAACTAAAAGCTTAACAATCATACGACGCGTGCGTGCGTGCGTGCGTGCGTGCGTGCGTGGGCGCATGTGTGCCTGTTTTTGATTGTTTCTAAATGTTATAAAGCCACGCGTAAAACACAAGTATTTACATGAAAATATTTACTGGCTTAACCCAAAAGTCAAAACAAGGAATGATCAAAGAGGATGATGCTTATAAACCGCCTTTAATGTTTGATTTGAAGGTGACCATTTTTTATTTAAATTCCTTTTTATCACCAGCCAGTTCTACATTACATTAACTATGTCATGGGTCACGGTTTTTTGCTCATAGTATAAACTACTAGCAGGATCATTGTACGGGTGTTGCCCGGGGAAAATCAAAAGAACCCAAGCAACACACGCTTCCGCCTCTGAATCCGATATCACTATTTTTACTCGATTCTTTTTAATTATCTATAAATGCTAATTGTAGTGTTTTGTAAGTACTAAAGTTACTAATATTCATGAATTCTTAAACGTTCGTATTATTTTATAACAATGAATTATTTTATAACTATGAATTATTTTATAACTATGAATTATTTTATAACAATGAATTATTTTATAACTATAGAATTATTTTATAACTGGGAATTATTTTATAACAATGAATTATTTTATAACAATTAATTATTTTATGACTGTGAATCATTTCATACCTATGAATTATTTTATAACTATGAATTATTTCATAACTATGAATTATTTTATAACTATGAATTATTTTATAACTATGAATTATTTTATTACTCTGAATTATTTTATTACTATTAATTATTTTATAATTATGAATTATTTCATAACTATGAATTATTT
>OY744550.1:58295554-58305554 GCA_963556195.1 Sepiola atlantica
TATAAAAAATATTAGCCTTATAAAAAACTTGTCATAAATAATTGTATAAATAATATAAATAATATATAAATAATAGCCTTATCAAATAATAGCCTTATAAAAAATAATAGCCTTATAAAGAACTTGTCATAAATAATTGTCATAAATAATTGTATAAGGTTATTATTTATAGCCTTATAAATAATAGCCTTATAAAAAATAATAGCCTTATAAAAACTTGTCATAAATAATTGTCATAAATAATTGTATAAGGCTATTATTTATAGCCTTATAAAATAATAGCCTTATAAAAAATATTAGCCTTATAAAAAACTTGTCATAAATAATTGTATAAATAATATAAATAATATATAAATAATAGCCTTATCAAATAATAGCCTTATAAAAAATAATAGCCTTATAAAAAACTTGTCATAAATAATTGTATAAGGCTATTATTTATAGCCTTATAAAATAATAGCCTTATAAACAATAATAGCCTTATAAAAAACTTGTCATAAATAATTGTCATAAATAATTGTCATAAATAATTGTATAATGCTATTATTTATAGCCTTATAAAATTATAGCCTTCTAAAAAATAATAGCCTTATAAAGAACTTGTCATAAATAATTGTCATAAATAATTGTATAAGGCTATTATTTATAGCCTTATAAATAATAGCCTTATAAAAAATAATAGCCTCATAAAAAACTTGCCATAAATAATTGTCATAAATAATTGTATAAGGCTATTATTTATAGCCTTATAAATAATAGCCTTATAAAATAATAGCCTTATAAAAAATAATAGCCTTATAAAAAACTTGTCATAAATAATTGTCATAAATAATTGTCATAAACAGTCACAGTGAAAGGTGAAAATGTCAAGATGGTGTGAACTATTAAAACTCGTATCTGCACATAAATGAAATAAGCTCAGTGTAAACAGCTGCTACTTTCTTTTTAATAGTAAACGACAGCTTATGCGTGCATTATATTAACATAATCGCACACTGCTACTTCCTTTCACACATATATGTGTACGTACACACATCAACGCATGTACACATCAATATAACACTTCACCCATAAGATGAAAGTTTACTAGCAATATTTAAAAAAATTATAAACATCAATCTTTTATTTTCTTTTGAAATTACTTCCTGAATTGTATTTTATTAATATTTAACCTCTTACTTTACTACGTTTTTTTAGTTTAATTTTATTCACCGGATTAGTAAACATTGCTGCAGTTCTATCATTCGAGTTACCACTGTTAGGGCTAGGGTTAGGGTTAGGTAAGGGAAGAGTCTATATTGTTTTAGATGCTGGCATGTGTTGGACGGTTTTAGAAATTGATTTTCAAAGTAACCAGATCTTTATTTATCCCTCTTTCCCAACACGACTATTTTATCACTTCCTCCCATGTTTTCCTTGCTCTTCTCGGTGTGAACTGAACCTGCTACCTCAACTATTCTACATCTACTAACACAAGAACTCTCATCCATTCTTTTAACGTAGTTATACCATCGAAGTCCTCTCTTCTGCAAACATCTCACTATACTATCCAGATTCAATCTTCCTCTGAGGTCATCAGATCTAAGCCTGTCTGTAAGACTCATACTACTCATCCATCGTATCATTCTCATATCCTGTCTCTCCATGCAACGCATGTCTTCAACCCTCACTGACCAAATTTCACTTCCATACATCATCACGCTGCATACACATGCCTGTAATCTATTATAGGGTCTGTGTGAGACTGAGGGGGTTAGGGCTTAAGCATCTATAATTCCTTTAATTCTGTGGGGGTTGATAGTTATATTTCTAGGTGTTTAATTAAGGGGATTCATGAATTTACCATGCTAGAGATGTTAAAAGGAGATGGGTATCTACTGATTAATGTTATATCTGTGGTGGATGGGGTTAAGGTGGATATAGGTTTAGGCTGTATTGGGATTGGTAGGGATGATGTAGTTGTGTTTGTGGTATGTGCAATATATCTGGGAGGTTGTGTTGTATATAAAAATTAAATATCATTTTGGAAAGCTCTTGGGGAGGGTAGCTATTTTATATGTTTTTTTTCATATATTTTTTTATTTTTTATTTTATGATATGGAGTTCATTGGTCTTAAGGGGTTATTAATGAGTTATGTATTATCATTATCAGTCCATTGGTTTAGCAGAAACTTTCTTTTGTGGGGACATTTTTTGAAGACTTTGGTGTTGATGTTCATACAATATATGGAAAGGTTGTTTATTGCTTGTACAATCCTGAAGTTTTCGGTGGTACATAGGGGAAAATCGTGGAGGTAAGGCTATAGGACTTTGGTTTGTCAGTAATCCTCCATTCTATTTTATAGGGAGTATTGGACCTCTTGAGTTCCCATATAGTTGTTGCTAGGGTGGTGATGTGGTCTTTATTGGTGTATTTGAAGGTGTTGTTGGCGTAGAGTCTTTGTTTAAAGGTTTCTTGAGTCATTCCGATGTAAATTTCACCATTCTTGGCTTTGTATACAATGGAACTGATTGTGCATCCTCCTCATAAGGAACAGACCTCTCCTCTTTTGCATGAGCAGTGGGGATTTGTTGATGGTGTTGGTTTAAAGGCTAGAATGGATCCTACGTATGAAAAGCAAGAATAACTAGTTTTGATTGTGTTTCTGTTAAAGAGTTTATGGAGCTAATTTGACGGTGGGAATTGTTTGTTTATTAATTTGAGAAACTGCTTGCCTACGCTATATTTGACACTGAGGGAATAAGCGCGAGTAAACCAGATAATGTTTCTTTGTCTATTGCGTCTGTGTTGTCTAGTAGATTGGGTTGGTATGTAAAAGATTTTTTCGCTATCGTCGTTTTCGATGAGGGCTTTGTTATAATAATGGGCGGTTTGCTGGAAAATCTCAAGGTGGATGAAAGGAGGGAGATTCTATTGCTAATGTTGGGTACAAGGTTCTTAAATACAAGAGGGGTGGCAGGATTTGTGTTGACATATCTGAGATGTTCGGTGGGTTTGTTGTATGGTCTAGTAGTGTTGTTAGCTAGGTCTAGAGTTGCGTCGAATAAATCCAGGCTAGTTAGGTTGGTGTCGATGGTGATATTAAATCCGAGTTCTTTGAGGAATGCAGTTAATTGTTTTTTGAATCTGTCGAGTTCTTGTCCATTATTGTTACCGGATAGGCATAGATTGCCGTCTCGGTAGAGGCCGAACTTTTGGTCAAGGAATCTAGTTTGTAGTGAGTGTAGGATGAAGAGTCCAATCAGGTCACATATATTTACACTATCGTAGGCCTCCATGGGTACATCAAATGAGTTCCAGGGTTGGATTTTTTAACCTACGTTTGCTTGTTGAAGAAAAGGAGGGAGTTTCTCACATAGAGGATAGTGTCTATTTCTAGGTCGTTTATTTCTACGAAGGTTTTGGCAAAAGATAGGGCCTTGTTGAGAACTTCCCTGTTGATGAAGGAGTAGAAGTCTGTGATATCGAATTGTGTGAATCGGCATTGTTTTTAATTTGGAATGGTTTTGAACCAATCAATGGTTGCTTTGGGAATTGGTCCAAAGTCGAAGATGTGTGTGTGTTTTTTAATATATTCATTTGTATTTCTAATTATATTATATAAAACCTTTAAAACACAAAACTATAAATAAAATAAATAATAAATCCGATATATAAAATTAACCCTGGTATCCCATTAAAGGGAGATTTCAGTATTACAACCCCTTTAAGCAACGAATTCAAACTCCCCCCCCCCTTGTTTTTTTATTTTTTTTATTTTTCAAGACACCGAAAATATCCTACGATCTAGAAACGATCTTCCAAACACAACACTTTAAATAAAACTGCAAAATACAAATGAATAATTAAATAAAACACTGAGTAGAAAAAATAAAAATCTTCTTAAAACACAAAACTATAAATAATAAATAAAATAAAACTCAATTAATTCCAAACCAATATATTTTTTCCAGAGAGAAATTTCAGGAATGCACCGGCTTTTTATCAATAACCGCCATTTCTCATTGTGTTTTGACCTCATTCAGTACGCTGACAAGTCCCTTGGGTATAGACTTTTTTAAATGTAAAAAGTCTACCAAATCCGGATGAAACCGCAGTACGATTCTTAAATATATAACATATAGTTTTCAAATTAATTATTTTTTATTATCTCTCACTCTTCTGCGATCGAGCACTTTATTGTTTTCTTTTCAATATAACTTGACACACTATATATATATATATATATATATATATATATATATATATATATATATATATATATATATATATATATATATATATATATATATATACATATATATATATATATATAATAAAGTAATCATATAATCACCGGTGCGATAATTTATTTCGACCCTCCGGCCTTTTCAAACATCTAAACGAGGAGATTACATTTTTTTTTTACTTTATTTTATTTTATTCTTGCTCTGTTCATTACATTGAGCTCTCATACTCGGATTTTCTTCTGGAATTTATATATGTGTGTGTGTGTATATATATATATATATATATATATATATATATATAAGAAAAAAGACACAGTCGTTGATTAACTTAGCTTTAGTATAATATAAATAGGTGCGTGTGCGCGTACATGTTTGTGTTAGGGTTTGGTTTAGGGTTAGGGTTAGGGTTAGGGTTAGGGTTGAATCTGAGTTAAGAGTCCTGGAACGATTTTTCTTATCAGTAATTTTAGTATCAACTAATTACGCCTGTGTTTTGCACCAGTTTTACTTCAACATTATCATCGATCCGGCTTAGGGTTAGTAATGAACTTTACTTTAGGCATGCGCTAACTAGTGGCCAGTCATTCGGCATCACGCACAACGCAGACGCTATAAACGTCATGCTTTCCAATGAGAGCAGAATCGAGTGGATCACACTGCATTAAGTCGGGATGCAGTCAAGGTGTGTTTTTAAGCGTCTTGTTTTTCAAACGAATCAATTCACCGCCTTCTCGGGCGTCTGCGACAGTGCTCATCCATCGCCGTTACCCCCCCCCCCCCCAACGATTCTGCTGCGTTGTTCCGAGTCTCGTGATATTTACAAGCTTTTACGGCAACGTCACCCGGAATTACGACCGTATCTGTTTCAGTTCTGCTATTGTTCTGCGGTGATAGAGCAGCAACACACACACACACACACACACACACACACACACACACACACACACACACACACACACACACACACACACACACACACGCACACACGCACACACGCACATACACAGACGGACTACTATCTACACCACCAAGGACTGTTACGATCACTCTGATGAAGCTAGTTCTATCTAGCGAAATGATTTTTTTTTTTTAAATGAAGATGGAAGGAAAGAAAAAAAAGAATATTATTAATATTACAAATCTGTTTTTATTGTTATTAAGAAACGTCGCAGCTAAACATGTTTAGAGTTAGTCTCATTATTATTTACTTTTAAATTTTTAAGATGTTTATAATATAAATATATATATATATATATATATTTAAATATTTTCTTTGTCGTACAAAACTTTAAAATAGCGTTGAATAGACAATATTTATTATTCATAATGAATTTAAGAAATTAAAAAGATGAAAGGGCAGCTGACCGGTTTCGTACCTCGCTCAACAGAGCCAAATATCGAGGTAATGTATAAAAAATATAAAAAGATGCTATGAGAATTATAGCGAGGGAAAGGGGTAAAAAAAAAAAAAAAAAAAAAAAAAAGTTCAGTCAAATAGAAACAACATTAAGCCCGAGGAGATTTTCTCTTTGTTTGCAAAGAGAAGGTCTCAAGGACTTAATATAAATTGTTTCTAAGATCTTGAGATGATAAGGGGAGTGCGACTTACTAAGAATGGAGAATAAGTCGACACTGAATTTCGAGGCACAGGTGCGATTATTTATGAGATGTTGACCTATCGACAAGCCATAAGTATTATTCAAATCATCAGTTGGTAAATAATTTCCATTGCGAATTTTTGTGGGCACGTGTTGTTTGACCCGGATGTCCAATCTCTGTGACGTCATCCCGACGTAGTGCATACAGCAACTACATTTAAATAAATAAATAATGGAATTATTATGATGTGGGGGAAGGACATCTTTTCGAATAGAAGTTAAGATTGGACGAGAGGAAAAAACAACACGCGTATTCGCAGCAAAATAACATTGTTGTACAGACAAAGAGATTTGTTTGGCGAATCTATCACTAATATTACCAAGCCAAGGTAGGCGAAGGTAAATAGGGCATCTGTCTACAGAAGCTGGTTTGCTTTTGTAAAAATGTAATATTTTTGTTTTAATCGTAGATTGTACAATGTCTAAAGGGTAGCCATTGTTACAGAGGGTCTTAGTAATAAATTTAATTTCTTCATCCAGCTCGGTCTTCGAACAAATCTTTAAGGCCCTATGGGTAAGGGTCTTAATAAGATTAAATTTTTGTTTTGTGGGACAAAATGAGTCCCAACGAGTATAAAGACCAGTGAAGGTAGGTTTTTTTTTTTTTTTTTTTTTTTTTACCCCTTTCCCTCGCTATAATTCTCATAGCATCTTTTTTATATTTTTTATACATTACCTCGATATTTGGCTCTGTTGAGCGAGGTACGAAACCGGTCAGCTGCCCTTTCATCTTTTTAATTTCTTAAATTCATATATATATATATATATATATATATATATATATATATATATATATATATGTATATATGTATATAGATAAATATATATATGTATATATATATATATATATATATATGTATATATGTATATAGATAAATATATATATGTATATATATATAAATATATATATATATATGTATATATGTATATAGATAAATATGTATATATATATAAATATATATATATATATATACGTATATATATATAAATATATATATATATATATATATATGTATATATATATATACATATATATATGTATATATATAAATATATATATATATATATATGTATATATATAAATATATATATATGTATATATATATATATGTATATATATATAAATATATATATATGTATATATATAAATATATATATATGTATATATATAAATATATATATATATATATATGTATATATATATATATATATGTATATATATATACGTATATATATACACATATATATATATAAACATAAATATATATATGTATATATATAAATATGTATATATATAAATATATATATATGTATATAAATATATATATATGTATATATATATATATATATATATATATATATATATATATATATAAATGTAAAAATAAAAAAAAAGATAATTTACAAGACGAATCAGAAAATGTAGGGCGATTGTATCCAGCTTTGCCTCGCTACGGTACTAGAGATAGAACACATGTAAATAGGAACAATAGAGAATCTGCCATTTCATGCGAAGAATTTTTTTTAAAAACTAAAGAGATTATCATGACTAATATTTCCGAGTCTTTTAATTACATTAGAAAACTTCTTAATAAAACCAAGAAAAAGATATTAAAAGACATAGCATCTAAGATATTATTAAACCCGGATATGATATATAGGATAGAAGAACTTCCTCAATGGTATGAGTATATCATGGATATTATCGATACAAAATTATACAAGCCACCTGTTGAGGGTATAAAAAATAAACCTCGAAATGTTTGTGTAGTCCTGTATGAAAATAAAGGATTTGATGATATAAATCTGCCTAAAATATTTAATAATCCAGAAATCATTCAGTCACTGCCCAATGAACTTAAAAAAGAGGAACAGAAACCAATAGTAACATATAAACTAGGGCAAACTATCCGGAATAAGGTTTTTTACTATAAAAAAACTGTAGAGAATTTAAATATTAATGATAATGATGAAATGTATATACCATCATGTGAATGTGAATCCTCCCCTTTATGTAATACTGACATAGGGCATATAATTACTGGTAATCTAGCGATAGTTAAAAATTCTAAATTAAGAAAACTCCTAAGTAAAGGCCCAAACTATAGAGAACCTAAATGTTTAAATTATGCGAAATGTGTTAAGGAAATAAATAAAGCGTTAGATAATTTCACTGCATCCATGGCAAAAAAACATAAACTATTACACTCTACATTTGGCGCATGGAAAAATAATATACTTAGATTCGTAAATAAAAAAAGTAGAACGTTTAAAAGAATTTAAACACCCTAAAAAAGCGAATCCCCTCCTTAGAAATCCACAAATAACTACGGAGCTTGAAATGTTTCAAAATAGGTTTGTAATAGTTCCTATTGATAAGGCGACAAATAATATAGCTTTTATCTGTAAAAAGTATTATATACAACGCTTATTGCTTGAAGTAGGAATAATAGGTGAAGTTTCAGATACTTATAAATTAAGTAATAATAAAAGCGTTAATATTATTATAAACAATACTGTTATTTGTGAAAAATTAGGATTAAAATTAGAAGAAAAATACAAAAAACTTCCATCTATGTATTGGATACCTAAAATGCATAAAACACCAGTTGCCGCCCGTTTCATTGTTGCCTAAAAAATGTGCATCACTAAACCTTTAAGTAAGGCTGTATCTAAAATCTTTAAATTAATTATAAACCAAATAAATAATTTCCATAAAAAAAAGTAAATTCTATAGTAATATAAACCTATTTTGGGTGGTAAATAATTCCGATCTAGTAAAAGAAAAATTAGATCGTATTAATTCTCGTAAACAGGCTAAATCAATCTCGACATATGATTTTAGTACATTATATACAAAAATACCACATAAAGAACTTATTAAAGAATTAGGTAATTCTATAGATTTAGCTTTTGCAGGAGGAAACGGTAAATACATAGACTTTGCAAAATCTAAAGCCTTTTGGTGTAAAAATAAAAATGGTAAGACGAGTGTGTCCAAAACTGGTCTGATAATGCTTATAAGCCACCTTATAAAAGAGAGTTACTTTCAAATAGGGAATAAATTATTACTCCAAACAATAGGTATTCCAATGGGTTTGGATCCGTCTCCATTTTGGGAAAATCTATACATAGACTGGAATATATATATATGTCATCATTAATAAAAAATGATATATCTAGAGCGTATAGTTATCATGGATGTAGGCGATATATTGACGACCTTGTTTGCATTAATGATAGCGAAGAGTTTGCAAATACTAAACATTTAATATATCCTAAAGAGTTAAAATTAAACTGTGAACATAAGGAAACACAAGCTACTTTTCTTTATTTGGATATAAAAATTGAAGATAAAATATTTATCTATAAACTGTTTGATAAAAGAAATTCATTCCGTTTTCGTATCGTGCGAATGCCATATAAAAATAGTACTAGCCCTATGTATATATTTTACGGGAGTATTATGTCCGAATTTCTGAGGATTGCTCGTGTTACCTTAAAATTAGTAGATTTCATGCCCCCAATTTCTGATCTAATAATAAGAATGATTAACCAAGGTGGCGATCAAAATAAAATATTTGGACAATTAAATAAGGCAATTACTCGCCATCCTGATGCTTTTAAATCTTATAAAATTAATCAAAATAAACTGATAGAACAAATCATAGGATATATAAATAAAAATAATGTGGAATATGTATAAACGTATATATAATACATCTACTAATTATAATGAGAAAAAGAAAAACAATAAAAATACAGTAGAAAGAAAGAAAGAAATGTTAAAGAAGAAGAAGAAGAAGAAGAAGAAGAAGAAGAAGAAGAAGAAGAAGAAGAAGAAGAAGAAGAAGAAGAAGAAGAAGATCGACAGTTATGAACGCTGATTTTAAACACTGGGAGTGGGCAAAGAAAAATCTAAGAAATTGTTTTGGTTTTTTTTTCACAGTAAAAAAAAGGTAAAAAATTGTTTTATTTTAATCTTAACCCTAACCGTAACTTAGTCGGTCTGGTTCAAAAGCTGTACCAATACGAAAAAACAAACATTTATCGAAACAAAAAATAACAATAATAATAATAAAACAAACCTTAACTTTCTCGTGTATTCACGA
>OY744550.1:58310554-58313054 GCA_963556195.1 Sepiola atlantica
GTGAACAGTTTGTCAGTGAATGCAAGCACATGATAAGGACCAGTATAAGATTGAGTGAGAGGGTCTCTCACAGAGTCCTTTCAATAAAAAACATGGGTCCATGACGAAATGTCTTTCAGGACTGAAGATTTTCTGGTCCGCTGCCAAGGGTTCATAAGCGGGAGCTTATTAAAATACGATTGCGTTCTGTTTACATATAGAGTTGGATCTGTTACCGTTAACTCTATCGGGGTCAGCATCTGACCCGGCAAAGACAGAGGTACTCAATAAACGAGTACCCGAGATCCTCCGTGATTGCTGCACAAAAGCCAAGAAGGACGAGGCAATGGAAGCGTTCTTTCATCTCGCTAGAAGCTGGATGATAGCTAGTCATACAGCTACGCTTAATGCCTAAAATCCTGGAAAGTTCCTGTAAGAGATGGGATTCGAACTCTCCACCACAGTCACCGTATCATGATATCCAGCCCGATATTAGGGCTTACACTACAGATTCAGCTGAATTGTCATTTAGGGGCATGGTTTCAGACCCCGTATGAAGCGGTCTATACAGGTCAGGAGATAAGTAAATCCCGGGCTGACCGGCCATGGTCCAACGAGATCAATATGAATATGGCTGAACCGAGCGATATTTCTGGCAAAGGGGGAAGAATTGCTGTTTTCTGGGTCTGAATCTATCCATCTAAAACTTATTGTTGGCTAGTTTTTAACCTTGAAGTAGTAAAAATTTTTTTAGCTCCTTACATCAAGTGGCTTCAGGCCTTGTCTGGAGCGATTTTCATTTTTAAAATGGATATGATTATGGACCTTTGACTTTTACCAGGATATGCAGGAACGTGTGCGGACAGTGATGGCACAGCTCAGCTTCACTGTGGCTTTGAGTTTAAGGGTGTGACAGATCATGAAAGGTATCAAAGTCAACCATGCCAGCATGTAAAAGGGATGTTAAATCGATGATGATGATAATGATGATGATGATGATGATGATGATGATGATGATGATGATGATGATGATGATGATGATAAATCGACGATGATGATGTTAAATCGATGATGTTGATAATGATGATGATAAATCGATGATGATGATGATGATGATGATGATGATGATGATGATGTTGTTAAATCGATGATGATGATGACGATGATGATGTTGTTAAATCGATGATGATGATGATGATGATGATGATGATGATGATGATGATGATGATGATGATGATGATGATGATGATGATGACCTTTTATTGATTTTGTGTTGGCATTGGTTTCACTGATTGTTACTATAGTTAGGTACCTACAGGTGGGACCACGTGAAGGTTGCCAACATCCCTAAGTGAAAGTGGTACTGTGGAACCGACTGGATTCGAACTTGGAACACCCAGGTCGTCAGTCTGTAGCGTTATCCACTTCATCACCGCTATCTCCCTAACCTTTGATAATAAACCATTACTATTCATACATGTGTACATGTGTCCTTTCTAACGAACCCCTTGAATTATTTTGGAAGCCCTCATCAGAAACTAAGATGTGATAGAGTAGTGAAAATGGTTTCTTCATTTCTAGTCAAGGTATCTTTCTATCTATTCATTTATTTCTTACATAGTTTATTCATTAATTAATTAATTTCTATTTATTTCTATCGATCTATCTATCTATCTAACAATTCATTGACTTCTATCTATCTAGCAATTCATTGACTTCTATCTATCTATCTATCTATCTATCTATCTATCTATCTATCTATCTAACAATTCATTGACTTCTATCTATCTATCTAACAATTCATTGTTTCTATCTATCTATCTAAAAATTCATTGACTTCTATCTATCTATCTAACAATTCATTGACTTCTATCTATCTAACAATTCATTGACTTCTATCTATCTAACAATTCATTGACTTCTATCTATCTAACAATTCATTGACTTCTATCTATCTAACAATTCATTGACTTCTATCTATCTATCTAACAATTCATTGATTTCTATCTATCTATCTAACAATTCATTGACTTCTATCTATCTATCTATCTATCTATCTAACAATTCATTGATTTCTATCTATCTATCTAACAATACATTGACTTCTATCTATCTATCTATCTATCTAACAATTCATTGACTTCTATCTATCTAGCAATTCATTGACTTCTATCTATCTATCTATCTATCTATCTATCTATCTATCTAACAATTAATTGACTTCTATCTATCTATCTATCTAACAATTCATTGTTTCTATCTATCTATCTAAAAATTCATTGACTTCTATCTATCTATCTATCTATCTAACAATTCATTGACTTCTATCTAACAATTCATTGACTTCTATCTATCTAAAAATTCATTGATTTCTATCTATCTATCTAACAATTCATTGACTTCTATCTATCTATCTATCTATCTATCTATCTAACAATTCATTGATTTCTATCTATCTATCTAACAATTCATTGACTTCTATCTATCTATCTATCTATCTATCTAACAATTCATTGACTTC
>OY744550.1:58318054-58320554 GCA_963556195.1 Sepiola atlantica
ATTTTGAAGGAATCCTTTGTTTAATCCATGGGGGTAGCTTGCTCTCGTTTCGGAATTTTTGAGATGAGGATTGATAATTTGTATTATTTGTATTATTTGGACGACTATTCTCATCTTCGATGTTATTCTCACAACGTTTCGGCCGATGTAACCTCCAACCTTCTACAGGTGCTTCTTTTATGTATTTGATATTATGTTATGAATTTTTTAGATGAGGATTAATTATTTGTATTATTTGGATTATTCGGACTACTGTTCTCATCTTGGATGTTATTCTCACAATCATTTATGTCAAACATTGGTCCGTGTTCTTAAAAAGAAAAATTATATTTTGAATCGATTTTAATATTTTAATATTTAATCCTGTTTGATATTTTATCTACTTAACTGTGGGGTGGGGTGTAGTGTCTGTTCTGTTGTCATGAGACCATTCTCCCAAGCATTACCTCTTTGGAGGGTAGTGTAGTATCTAGTCTGTAGTCATGAGGCCATCATTCTCACCATTACTTTCTCTTTTGGGCGCAGGTGGGGGCTAGTGTAGTATATGTTCTTTCATCATGATACCATCCTCCCAGGCTAGCACAAATATACTCTCTCCGGTCGCATATTTATGAGGCTAATATTCCCGGCATTACCTCCTCCTTTGCATATTTTTTGCTAGTATTTTATTCTTTTTTTTTAAAATTCTTTTTATAGCCCGCGGCCGTTTTGTAAGATAATTGCGATCATGTTGAGAATGTGACATTGTTTAAAATTCACAGAATGAAATTTTCACCAAATTCAATGGCGATATAGAAATACACGCTGTGGCGTGTGGTGACGAGGTTTGGTCGGCAGGGGGGGTTAATGGTCCGCAGTCTCACACTCAAATACGAAGGGATTGACGCATTAGTTGTAATTTAAAAAGAGTCAAAGCAAACACTTTCCACATAAATCGTAATGTCTACTGCACAAAATAAAAAGCCATTATTAATCGATCTGCTGACTGAAAAACAAAAAAAGTAATCATGCTTTCTGCCGAGATAACAAAATGCCACAAACACTGTCCATGTAAACCATTCTCTTTCACATGCATGTGCACACTATTAAATACTAACATAATGGTTAGGAGAACAGTACACTAGTACAAATGTGGTTTTGAGAAGCCAGTGAACTAGGATAAGCGCACTCTGGCCTACAAAAATTCCTGAGCAGCCCCGTTGACAAGAAACTAACCCCTTTCTACAAGAGAAGGTAAAGCCTGGGAAGGTGGACCTCCTAGGACTGAACAGAACCATATTTTAGCCCAACAGAAACAAAGCCAATGTCGGACTGATTTTTATCATTATTCTATGATGCAACATATTATTTACCTCCTTTTCAAAAAAATGCTTGAGCAGCCCCGTCGGCATTCCACTTGATTAGCAATAAACCAACTCCTTTTCAGAGATAAGGTAAAGCCTGGGAGAGTGGACTTCCTGGAACTGAACAGAACCATAGTTCAGCACAACAGCAACAAAGCCACTGCGGAACTGATTTTTTATCATAATTCTGTGATACAACATATCATTTACCTCCTCTCCTGAGGAGGCAAGACACAAGGTCAGATGTGATTTTGAGAAGCCAACACACTAGCATGAGCTCACTTTGGCCTACAAAAAATGCCTGAGCAGCTCTGTCGGCATTACCCATTAGAATTGAGTTATTGTAGTTGAAAAATATATATATATATATATATATACACAATATTACAGTTCACTTGGAAAAATACATTTATAAACTCGACTGTTTTTTGACACCTGATTCGTGCATGTCTATCCCCCTCCTTCCCTCTCGATCTGAATCAACAGACGCCCTCTCTCTCTCCTTCTTTTTCCTCTATGTGTCTACCTTCCCACCACCTCTCCCCTCATCACTATTTGTCCCTCTTTCCACCTTATATTTTTATTTATTTATTTATTTATTTATTTGCCCTGTTTGTTTCAGATTCTAGATTTTAGATTTTTGTTTTTTGTTTTTTGTTTCTTAGATTTTTTAGATTTTTTAATTTTTAATTTTAATTTTAATTTTTTAACGGCTTTAATTTTTGAAATGTTGAATTTCTTTCCTTCTTCTTCTCTTTCTCTATCCCTCCACTTCATTCTCTCCAAATATGATCTGAGGTTAAGATCGGATTCTAACTCTCCCTGATGAGATCTCAGCTTATAGTAACTGTTGATCGATAACATCGACATGCCAGTGTCGCAGATTTTGTACATGTCTGTGTAAATAAAATTATCATATATATATATATATATATATATATATATATTAAGTAAATTTCGCGTACAACAAAATCGTAGGATAAATTTCAGAGGAAACATTTTTTTAAATCAATGAAACAGGCGGGTGGAAAAAAGAAAGAAAATTGCTAAAATTTTCCTTAAGACCTTATCGTCTGACCCTCTAATGATAAATTAAAAACTAAGAAAATCGAATGAGATATGAAGGGAAAAAATTTGTTTAAGTTGGAGAAAACGAT
>OY744550.1:58325554-58328054 GCA_963556195.1 Sepiola atlantica
ATGTGGAAAATTCTCACAGCACAACTGAGAGAACAAATCTACCAATCCCTGGACAAACGTGGACTGCTCCCCGAGGAACAAAAAGGATGCCGGAAAGGACAAAGAGGTGCACATGATCTACTATACATTGATCAAAAGACTCTGAAGGAGGTGAAGAGCAGACAAAAGAACATAACCATGGCATGGATTGACTACAAGAAAGCCTACGACAGAATCCCCCAAACATGGATAATTGAATGCTTAAAAATATACAAGATACCAGACAGGATTATTAATCTCATCCAGAAAGCAATGGAAACATGGAGACTAAAACTGACAGCCGGAGGACAATACCTGTCTGAGATAAAAATACAGAGAGGCATTTTTCAAGGAGACTCTCTATCACCACTACTGTTTATAATAGCCATGATGCCACTCAACTACATACTCAGAAAGTGTGATGCCGGATACAGGTTTACGGATACAGAACAAAGAATAAACCACCTGATGTACATGGATGACCTTAAACTGTTTGCAAAAAACAAAAAAGAACTGGAAAAGCTGAAAACACAACCAGGATATTCAGCCAGGATATCCAAATGGAGTTTGGAATAGAAAAATGTGCACTGCTAGAGATCAAAAGAGGAAAACTGGAAAAGACAGAAGGTATAGAACTCCCCAACCAAGAGGAGATGAGGGCGCTAGGAGAACAAGATAGTTACAAATACCTGGGAGTTCTGGAAGCAGACACAATCAAATATACAGAAATGAAAGAGAAGATTGGAAAAGAATATCTACGAAGAACAAGGAAACTCTTAGAAACTAAACTATATAGCAGAAACCTAGTAAAAGGGATAAACACATGGGCTGTATCACTAATAAGATACTCTGGACCATTCATAGGCTGGACCAAAGAAGAACTCAGGCACCTTGACCAAAGAACTAGAAAACTAATGACTATGCACAATGCACTGCACCCAAAAGACGACACGGACAGACTCTACGTGAAAAGAAATGAAGGAGGTAGAGGACTGGTAAGTATAGAAGACTGTGTGGAAGACACCAAAAAAGAGCTGGAGAAATATGTAACCCAGAACACGGAAAGACTGATCGCCATAGCAAGAGACACCAGCCCAACAAACAACCCCGGAAGCACTGAACCCAGAAACAAAAAGACAAGAAAGGAAAAGTGGGAAGAAAAACAACTACATGGACGCTTTATAAGACTCACAAGCGATGAAGCCAATGAAAACAGCTGGGCATGGCTAAGAAAAGGAAACCTGAACAGAGAAACGGAATCTCTGCTGACGGCTGCACAGAACAATGCGATTAGGACAAACTTTATTAAAGCAAAGATAGATAAAACCCAGGAAAACAGCAAATGCAGATTGTGTGGACAAAGAGACGAAACGATAAATCATATAATAAGTGAATGCAGCAAGCTAGCACAAAGGGAATACAAGAACAGACATGACAGCATGGGGAAAGAAGTACACCGGGAAATGTGCAAACAACTGAATTTCGAATATGCAAGAAAACGGTACAAACACAAACCAGAAACTGTACTAGAAAACGAAAAACACAAAATCATATGGGATATGAATGTACAAACAGACAAACCCATAACAGCAAGGAGACCGGATATGATAATAATCAACAAGAAAGAAAAATCCTGCAAAATCGTGGACTTTGCCGTTCCAGCAGACCACAGAGTGAAGATCAAAGAGACGGAAAAGAGAAGCAAATATACTGAACTTGCCAGAGAATTGAAAGGAATATGGAACATGAAGAAAGTCAGTATAACACCAATAATCATAGGAGCACTAGGAACAGTCCCCAAAAACATGGAGAAAAGACTAGGAGAAATAGGAATCAAAGGGATAACTGAGACCATACAAAGGACAGTAATGATCAAAACAGCTACAATCCTGAGAAATGTCCTCGAATGCGGAAACCAACCCACATAAGCAACGAATGGAGAACAAACACATGGAAGCACAAAACAACAGAACCGGGGAAAATACAACCGCATGAGAGAGGCGCAAGCATAGGCTGACGCCACGAAAATTATGGAAAGAGGGTCGAGGAGGGAAAGCGCAAAACCAGACCTCCACTGGAAGAGCGCGGACAGCTCTGGGACCTTGGGAAGGCTTGTTGCCACTCGGGCCCCAAAGGGGACCGATGGCCCTTATCAGCGGGAAATCGTTGGTAGGTGGCTGTTGCGATTACCGCAAGGTCATCAGCGGTGATGAACGAAAAGAGGTGGAGCATACTGGAGGCCTGAGGAGACTTGTTGTCACTCAGACTCCAGGGAATACCACAGGTTGTCGGCAGTGGGTGACCACTGACGATGACCAGTGTGAAAACTCCTAGTGAGTAAATAATAATAATAATAATAATAATAATAATAATAATAATCAGAAACAAAAAGATAAGAAAGGAAAAGTGGGAAGAAAAACAACTACATGGATGCTTTATAAGACTCACAAGCGATGAAACCAATGAAAATAGATGGCCATGG
>OY744550.1:58330554-58367942 GCA_963556195.1 Sepiola atlantica
TGAGGAGACTTGTTGTCACTCAGACTCCAGGGAATACCACAGGTTGTTGGCAGTGGGCGATCACTGACGATGACCAGTGTGATAACTCCTAGTGAGTAAATAATAATAATAATAATAATAATAATAATAATAATAATAATAATAATAATAACAATAACAATAACAATAACAATAACAATAATAATAATAATAATAATAATAATAATAATAGGAACAATCCAAAAAAACCTGGAGGAAAGACTGGGAGAAGTTGGAATCAAAGGTACCATCGAAACCATACAAAGGACGGCAATGATCAAAACAGCTGCAATCTTAAGGAAAATCCTTGAATGCGGAAACCAACCTGCATAAGCTACAAAGGGTAACCAGTCGCCAGGAATTTACAACAGGGAGAAAACAAAACCACATGAAAAACACCACAACACGAAGTAAGGAACAGAAATTGCAAGCAACATCACTTCATAATCTCCCCCCCCCCCCAATAAATTACACCGGCCTCAGCTATCACCACACAAAAATGAACCAAGGAACAGAAATCACAAGAAACACTATAAGCTTCCCCCACCCCCCCCCCAAAAAAATAAAAATAAATAAAAAATAAAAATGGTGCCAGCCTAGGCTGACACCAGACAAAATATTTGTAGAGGGTCGCGGAGGATGAGAAGACCGAGGAGGGACAGCACAAGCCAGACCTCCACTGGAAAAGTGCAGAGAATGCTGGCATCTTGGGGAGGCTTATTGCCACCCAAATCCCAGAGAAGACCAATTGTCCTTACCAGCGAGAAATCAATGGTAAGCGGCTGTTGCGATACCGCAAGGTTATGTGTGGTGGTTATCGAAAAGAGGTGAAGAATACTGGAAATCTGGGGAGGCTTGTTGTCACTCAGACTCCTGGAAATACCACTGGTTGTTGTCAGTGAGCAATCACTAACGATGATCTGTGTGAGAAGTCCATGTAAGTACAAATAATAATAATAATAATAATAATAATAATAATAATAATAATAGAGAATCATCTAGACTCCCACTTGAAGGGCACGGGGAGTACTGGAATTTTGAATAGACTTATTGCCACTCAGGTTCCAGAGAAAAGCAGCAGTTGTTATCAGCAAGAAATCAATGGTAAATGGCTGTTGCGAGAACGCAAAGTGAGTTGCAATGGTTAATGAAAGAAGCAGAAAGTGTTAGACATTTTGGGAGACTTGTTGTCGCTCAGACTCCAGGAAACACCACCTGTTGTTGCAAGTGGGCGATCACTGGTAATGCCTCATGTGAGAACAGTAAATTATCGATCCGGTTTGTGTTATTTTTACCCATAGCGAGTGAAACTTTTTTTCTGTGTAGACGCTCAACCCATTCCAGTTATAAACTGTGTTCTTTGTGTTTAATTCCCAGAAGATTTCTGAATAATAATGATTATCTGAACTGTGATCTATGATCTGTCGTACGATCAACTACGCCAAAATTCTATATCCATTTTAACATTATCACACCTGCGATCAACGTTGTCGTTGTGTCCTTCAAAGAAGTTACTATCCAATCCAATCCATCCAATCCAATCCAATCCATCTGCACACTCAAAAGAGCTTCGTCACATGCTTGGGAACAAGATTGCATCAATGGGTCGATTGTTTTGTTGTATCATCACATGTATATGGCATAATCATGTTAACACATCAGTTCTCATTAGAAGTTAAGCGACGTTGAGCTTGGTCAGTACCAGATGGGTGACCATTTGGGAATACCATGGCGCTGTATGTAGGGGGACGTCAACACCTATTTGCAAAAACCTAACGTCGTCATCTCCCCTAACCGGGAGATACATGCGACTGAGAACCGTTTGTGAATTTGATATTCCCTAGAAACTTCCTCCTTCGGGGGAAGCCGGTTCAACCCTCCCAGGGTGAATGCCGTACCAGGTACAGGTACTGGTACAAGGTCATCACATGTATGGATTAGCAGATTAGGTGCTTCTCCAGATTAGAACCCACGCTAAAATCGATTACCGTCGTTAGGGTCAGGGTCAGGGTTAGAGTTAGGGTTAGCGTTAGGGTCAGAGTAAGCTCGGGTCCTAATCTGAAAAAGTACCACAAATTATACTGAGTACTTGCTAAAGGCTGCTTCAGGGCCAAATAAATGTATGGCTCGCCAAGCCTGTAAATGGTTTTCCATTCCTTTGAGCAGTGCACCTTCCCGTTGTCAAGAATAATTTTCCGCAAAGCTGCAATGTTCTTTCAGCCGAAGCATCGGTTTGTCGATGGTCGCCACATTAACTACCATTTCCTGTAAAGAATAGAGGGATTTTTGTTCAAGGTTTATTCTTCTAGATCCGCCGTGTTCTGTCTATGCCCATTAGCATATTAACCGGCTAACCTCGTGAAGGATGTGGCTCCTCACCACGCATCGATGGGCATTCACTAGGAAGAGCCTATATTTTTTTTTAACATGATTCACCTCAAACAAGGCAGGCCGCCACTGTAAACGTAAGGGGCTACTGAGAAAAAGGAAAAGGGGAGAAGGATTGGTGGTTCAGCTTAAATTGGGATCTGAGCAGCAAGATGTCTGTTTACATTAGTTTTAAATTTCGTCATCTCAGTACTGTCGGGGAAACAGGGGGCAGGGAGGGAGTTCCAGAGGCCAGCAGCACGAGGAAAGAAGCTATTTGAGTAGAATGCTCTCCGGCATCTGGGGACCTCCACAGTGAATGAAAGAGATTTAACAAAACAAAAAAAAGCTATGTGTTTCAATTATTTTACTCTGGAATCTTTTTCTTAATTAATCCATGTATTAACATGCAACGAGTATCTAGCTAAATAATCTTTTTTTTTTCCAGGATTCTTGATTTCTTGACCGTTCAAAAAATCTGTATCTTTTCTTTCTTTTCTTTTCTTGCCTACATTCTGCAGGTTACAGAGGAGTCACTTGCGTTCAGGTTTAAAAAGGGGTGGGTGGGTGGGTGTAGTTCACGTGCGAATGTAGATAGGGAAAGAATATCGTTCAAACTAAGCATGCCAGTCTAGTTAAAGACACATTTCAAATCTGCTTCAGCAGTGAAGAAACCGAAATTTCAACTGAAATGTTTTGCACGTCGCATAATGCCGAGATGTCATCTTGAAAATGTACTACTTCTCTACACATCCGTTATATCTATCTATTATGGTTACGGTCCGAGGTTAGTGTTAGTGTTAGGGTTGAGGTTGGGGTTTTAATATATTTTTATGTAATTGTTTTTATTGGTGATTGTAGCGTTCGTATTTTTTTTTTGCTTACAATTATTATGATTGTTTCACTTCCAAAGTGATTAAGATGCAGAAAATTGCATTATTAGTCGCCCTTAACTTTATAGATCGTATTTTTTCCGTTAATATATATTTTTTTATTAATTTTATACATACATAAAAGTAATCCATGAACATGAGTGTCTGGCTCACAGCCGTCATTGGCATGGCTAGCTTAGACAAGGATAGAACCTTCGATGTTGATGTCAATAGTCTGATGTTTTACCTCCAGGCTATGACGTGCCCTGGTTACACTCCGACAGTGTCAACATGAATATGTTTTAATGGCGTGTCGAAAGGTATCTACTGGTGATTTTGTATGACACTGTACAATGGATGTGTAATGTGAGTCGTAAAGATGGGCTTAGATCTGATGACCTCAGAGAAAGATTAAATTTGGACAGTATAGAGAGATGTATGCAAGACAAAAGACTTTGATGGACACACTGAAAAAATGGATATATCAGTGATATTTTGTATATCATGAAAATGTATGTATATTCTTGAGATGGACAGAAACAGTTGTTTGCAAATAAAAGTGTTTTTAGAGGATATATGGAATGTTGTTCCTTGAGTATTGATTTACTCCTATCCAGGAGTTAGGCACAAGGCCAGTTTTTATCTTACTCCCACAAGTAAGATATGACCCAAGGTCGGGTCGGGAAAGTGGGGTTTAAAAATTGCCTGGGCAGCCCCGTCGGCATTCCCCGGTAGGGGTGCCTCAGGCAGTAAGCAATAAACTTACTCCTGCCCAAAGAGGGGAGGCGAAGCCTGGAAAGGTGGACCTCCCAGAACTGCACAGGACAGACCCATTGACCGGCGTAAATCAAGCCCCGAAGGCCAAGACAACACCAGTCTATGGGGTGCAGTATCCACCGGAACAGATACTACACTTTGATCTTAGCCAAAAGGCCAAGATGTTTTATTTATCTACCTCCCACAAGGTAAGATGTGACACAAGGTCGGGAAAGTGGGATTAGATAAGCCAGCGCTCGAGAGGTGAGCACTCTGGGCATTTAAAAATTGCCTGGGCAGCCCCGTTGGCATTCCCCGGTAGGGGCGCCTCAGACAGTAAGCAATAAACTTACTCCTCCCCAAAGAGGGGAGGCAAAGCCTGGGAGGGTGCACCTCCTAGAATTGCACAGGCGTAAATCAAGACCCGAAGGCCAAGACAACACCAGTCTATGGGGTGCAGTACCCATCGGAACAGATACTACACTTTGATCTTAGCCAAAAGGCCAACATGTTGTTCCTTGAGTTACTAAGGTTTTAAATGATATTATATTAATGTAATTGCCTAAAAATATATGTTTGTGCATAAATTTTTATTATAAAGTTCAAGGTAAAAGCTGCCTATCCCATCCCCACCACTTTTGCTCTTGCAAAGCAACTTGATGATACAAGGGGCGTTTAATAAGTAATGCCCCTGACCCATTTCCAGTTGTCTGATCTAGATTAAATTTTGTATGTGTAATGATTTATATCGGTATGGGTTATGTTGCAAAAAACAGCTCTGAACTAATTGTGGTTTCTGATTTACAGGTGTTTCAACTGAGTCAGGTGTGAAATGGAGCCAGTTGAGTGTCGCGCAGTGATCCGGTTTTTGTATTTGAAAGGATGCACACCAAAGGAGACTTTTGATGAAATGAAAGAAACTTATGGTGATGATGCCCCATCATATGACCTTGTAAAACGCTGGCATCATGAATTCAAACATGGCCGGAAGTTTGTGGAAACAGTTCCCAGACCTGGTCGTTCCTCTTCTGCCATTGATGAGGCATCTGTCCGTCAAGTTGAGGCTGCCATTTTGGAAGATCGACGCATTACTATTCGCCAAATAGCCCAAGGGGTCACGATTAGTACAGGGTCTGTGGAAACTATCATTTATGACTATTTGCATATGCATAAGGTGTCTGCCAGATGGATTCCCAGGTTGCTCACACCTTTCCAGAAGCAAGAACGCGTCGAATGCTCGAGGATGAATTTGGAGATGTGCCAAGATGAGTCAAAGTTTTTCAAAAGACTGATTACACAGGATGAAACTTGGGTCCATCACTATGATCCAGTCAATGCAATGGAAGCACTTGGACTAACCATTGCCAAAGATGTACGAGAAAAATTGATTATTATAAACAATGGAAAATGCCGCAAAATAAATAGATTAATATCTATTTGAATAAAAAGTAAAATACTTTGGTTATAAAGTATAAAAGAAATTACTAAAGAAAAACAAATTGAAAATGAGAAGTATCAAATCAAGAACCCAAAAAAGAAACATGAGTTACAAATGAAAAAGAAAAGCAAATATATTTAAAAGTGTATGTAACTACACAGCGTTGCCCGGGACTCATTCCACTTGCATATTTTTTTTGTTGTTTTTTTTTTTTAATAATTTGGATTATTTCTTTACTCTTACATTTGCCTTTTCTGTTCATGCTGTTGTTTGTGCGGGTAATATTACTAAACAAGCGATTATTAAGTCCGCGGGGCTAGATATAAACAAAGAATACCACAAAGTGAAAAATAAGATTCGTACAGGATTGATTCGTCATAAACAAATCATTTACTTTACTGTGACTAAGAAGTAAAACGTTACCTATTAGATCAAAGTGTAGTATCTGTTCCGATGGATACTGCACCCCATAGACTGGTATTGTCTTGGCCTTCGGGACTTGACTTACGCCGGTCAATGGGTCTGTCCTGTGCAGTTCTAGGAGGTCCACCCTACCAGGCTTTGCCTCCCCTCTTTGGGGAGGAGTAAGTTTATTGCTTACTGCCTGAGGCGCCCCCCACCGGGGAATGCCGACGGGGCTGCCCAGGCAATTTTTAATGGCCAGAATGCTCACCTCTCGGGCGCTGGCTTTTCAAACCCCACTTTTCCGACTCGACCTTGGGTCACATCTTACTTGGGACAGTAAGATAAAACTGGCCTTGAACCTAACTCCTGGAGAAGAGTAAATCAATACTCACATTAATTACTAATATCGAAAATCTTATAAACCAACAAATTATTTACTAACTATTTGCACACAACATACCCAACTCTGTCATTGGGAATGTGATAGACAAGCGTATGGTTGCAAGGAAACACGGACAACTTGAATGGGATTAATCAAATATATTTATTTACCCCAAAGCAAAGATCGTTCTTTTTATTCTTAATTCCTTGATGATGACGGCGACGGCGACGGTTAAGTTGTTTATCTTAATTCTTGATGACAGCGGCGACGGTTAAGTTGTTATCTTAATTCTTGATGACAGCGGCGACGGTTAAGTTGTTATCTTAATTCTTGATGACGGCGGCGACGGCGACGGCGACGGTTAAGTTGTTATCTTAATTCTTGATGACGGCGGCGACGGAGTGACCTTTTTTCTACGTGTTCACTCGTTGGTCGCTAGCTGGGGAAAAAGATGGCGGCTACCTCCCACTAGCGCCAAGCCCCTTTTCTTGTTTTCCTTTTTGTAGCTCTCCGGAAACGGTGAACGCTCAGCATGTCGCTGTCCAACATTAGTTCCGGATAGAGTGAGATCTGTTATATAACAGGAACAATCTTAAAGTTAACCTAACTTAATTAAGGAAATCTATCAAAAATTTTTAGCAAGTTAGGCATGAACCTGAATCCATGTTTGTGACGAGAAAAACACAAACACCAAAAAAAAGTGGAGCAAAAAAATGTTTTGGATTCGCATATTAAATGAATATATCACAAATTAGACTAGAACAAATATCCACTTAGATTTACAAATCGCCATATTGGTATCACACACGCTAAAGATTGTCGATTTTACGCACGAAACTTTCCGGTGCTTCTTGCTTAAAAGTCCGAAAAAAAGATTTCTTTGTCTTTTACTGTTTAAGAGGTAAATAAGGGGCAGTAACTCTTATCAACTGTTGTTATTACATGTAACGTAATTTACAGAAAATTAATTAGTAATAAATGAACAACAAAGTATACAGCAATGGAAAATTTAAGAATTTATTGTGTTTATACTTGGGTTTTATACTGAATAAAATTCAGCAATTTGTTTGCAAATTTGGGCAATTTCTGCCGCCACATGAATTCTGCGAGATAGGAATCCACCATTTGCGTGTGGGTGCCACATTCAATTTTATTTCTTTTTTCTTTTTTGCTTCACACCACATACGTTCAACGTGGTTGGTGGTGGCCCCGGTTTGTGGATCAACAAAATTGTACTTGTGATTCACACGCAAATGATGGAATCCTTCGGCACCAAGGCGATCGTATGCTCGTAAAATCTGGCTCAAAATTACAATTAAGAGTTACTGCCCCTTATTTACCTCTTAAACAGTAAAAGACAAATAAATCTTTTTTTCGGACTTTTAAGCAAGAAGCACGAAACTTTCCTTGCTGGTTAAATAAATAAGTACATTAATACAATACAAATTACACGTACACGTAAACGACCGTCAATTTTACACACGGAACTCTTCGGCGTGCCACTTAAAAAAGGGAAAGAAATAAAATAAAAAAAATGATTAAATAAATAAACATGTCACCGTGATCAATTAAGGTAGATAGAAAAAAAGGTAATAAAAACAATAAATAATAGATACATGAATAAATAAATAAACATGTCACGCTAATAGATTGAAGTATATAACAAAAAAAGAATAAAAGAAAGAAAAACAATGAATAAATAAATAAATAAATGAACATGTCACAGTGAGTGATTTAAAGTATATAGCAAAAAAAAAAGAATAAAAGAAAGAAAAACAATAAATAAATAAATAAACAATAAATGAATAAATAAACAATACATACATGTCGCACTAATGTATTATAGTATATAGCAAAAAAAAAGAATAAAAGAAAGAAAAACGATAAATAAAAAAAATTAAAAAATCAACATGTCACACTAATGGATTAAAGTATAAAGCAATAAAACAATAAAAGAAAGAAAAACAATAAATAAATAAATAAATAAACAATAAATGAATAAATAAACAATACATACATGTCGCACTAATGTATTATAGTATATAGCAAAAAAAAAAGAATAAAAGAAAGAAAAACGATAAATAAAAAAATTTAAAAAATCAACATGTCACACTAATGGATTAAAGTATAAAGCAAAAAAAAAAACAATAAAAGAAAGAAAAACAATAAATAAATAAATAAACAATAAATGAATAAATAAACAATACATACATGTCGCACTAATGTATTATAGTATATAGCAAAAAAAAAAGAATAAAAGAAAGAAAAACGATAAATAAAAAAATAAAAAAATCAACATGTCACACTAATGGATTAAAGTATAAAGCAAAAAAACAACAAAAGAAAGAAAAACAATAAATAAATAAATAAACAATAAATGAATAAATAAACAATACATACATGTCGCACTAATGTATTAAAGTATATAGCAAATAAAAAAGAATAAAAGAAAGAAAAACAATAGAACAATAAACAAATAAACAATACATAAGTAAATAAATAAACATGTAACACTAATGGATTGAAGTATATAGCAAAAAAACAATAAAGAAAGGAACGCAATAAATAAATAAACAAAAAATAATAAACATGTCACGCTAATGGATATACCAAAAAAAATAAAAAATAAAGAGAGACAATAAATAAATGAATAAACAATACATAAATAAGTAAACAATAGATAAATAAATAAATAAATAAACAATACATAAATAAATAAACAATACATACATGAATAAATAAACATGTCACACCAATGGATAAAAGTATATAACAACAAACACTAAAAGAAAGAAAAACATTAAATAAATAAAAAATAAATAAATAAATAATACATAAATAAATAAACAATACATACATAAATAAATATACATGTCACACTAATGGATGAAAGTATATAGGAAAAAAAGAATAAAAAAAGAAAAACAACAAATAAATAAACAATAAATACATTAATCAACAATACATAAATAAATGAATAAACAATACATTAAAATAAATAAACAATATATAAATAAATAAATATGTCACACTAATGGATAAAAGTATATAGACAAAAACAATAAAAGAAAGAAAAACAATAAATAAATAAATAAATAAACAATACATAAATAAATAAACAATAGAATAAATAAATTTATAATAAATAAATAAAAAATAAATAAACAGGTCACACCAATGGATTAAAGTATATAGTAAAAAAAGAATGAAACAAAGTAAAACAATTAATAAATAAACAATAAATAAATAAATAAATAAATACACCTGTAGCACTAATCGATTCAAGTAAATAAATAAACAATACGTAAATAAATAAATAAACACTGCATAAATAAGTAAATAAACAATACATAAATAAATAAATGAATGAATAAATAAACATGTCACACTAATGGAGTGAAGTTCATAGTAAAAAAAAGAATAGAACAAAGAAAAACCATAAATAAATAAACAATACATAAATAAATAAACAAAACATACGTAAATCAATAAATAAACAATAAATAAATAAACAATAAATAAATAAATAAAAAAACAATACATTAATAAATAAATACACATGCTACACTAATGGATAAAAGTATATAGCAAAAAAAGAATAAAAGAAAGAAAAAACAATAAATAAATAAATAAACAATACATTAATAAAGAAATAAACATGTCACACTAATTGATTAAAGCATATAAAAAAGAACAAAAGAAAGAAAAACAATAAATAAACAATACATAATAAATAAACATGTCACACTAATGGATTAAAGTATATAGCAAAAAATGAATAAAAGAAAGAAACACAATAAATAAATAAATAAATCAATAAACAATAGATAAGTAAATAAACAATACATAAATCAATAAACAATACATTAATAAATAAACAATACATAAATAAATAAATAAACAATACATAAATAAATAAATAAATAAACATAGCACACTAATAGAGTGAAGTACATAGCAAAAAAAGAATAAAAGAAAAAAAAACAATAAATAAATAAATTAATAAATAAACGTGCCACACGAATGGATTAAAATATATAGCAAAAAAATGAATGAAAAACATTAAATAAATAAATAAATAGACATGTCACACGAATGGATTAAAATGTATAGCAACAAAAAAAGAATTTAAAAAAGAAAAACAAAATAAATAAACAATAAATAAATAAATAAACGTGTCATACTAATGGGTTAAAGTATATAGCAAAAAGAAAGAAAGAAAAACAATAAATATTTTTTTAAATATATATATATAAAATAAATAAATAAATGAACGTGTCACCGTTATGGATTGAAGTATATAGCAAAACAAAAAAATAAAGAAATACAATATATAAATAAATAAACAATAAATAAATAAATAAACGTCTCACACTAATGGACTAAAGTATATAGCAAAAAAACACTACAAGAAAGAAAAACAATAAATAAATAAACAATAAATAAATAAATAAACAATAAATAAATAAATAAACAATAAATAAATAAATAAACAATAAATAAATAAATAAACAATAAATAAATAAATAAACAATAAATAAATAAATAAACGTCTCACACTAATGGACTAAAGTATATAGCAAAAAAACACTAAAAGAAAGAAAAACAATAAATAAATAAACAATAAATAAATAAATAAACAATAAATAAACATGTCATCGTGATCGCTTAAACTATATAGCAAAAAAAAGAAAAAAGGAAGGAAAACAATTTATAAACAAATAAATAAGGAATAAATAAATAAATAAACATGTCACCGGCATAGATTAAAGTATAAAGCAAAAAAAAAAAAAGTAAAGAAAAACAATAAATAAATAAACAATAAATAAATAAACAATAAATAAACAATAAATAAATAAATAAACGTCTCACACTAATGGACTAAAGTATATAGCAAAAAAACACTAAAAGAAAGAAAAACAATAAATAAATAAACAATAAATAAATAAATAAATAAACAATAAATAAACATGTAATCGTGATCGATTAAACTATATAGCAAAAAAAAGAAAAAGGAAGGAAAAACAATTTATAAACAAATAAATAAGGAATAAATAAATAAATAAATAAATAAACATGTCACCGGCATAGATTAAAGTATAAAGCAAAAAAAAAAAAAAAAAAGTAACGAAAAACAATAAATAAATAAATAAAGAAAGAAACATATAAATAAACATGTCACCGTTATGGATTAAAGTATATAGCAAAACAAAAAAAAAAAAAAAAAAAAAGAAAAGAAAAAAAAGGAAAGCATTTAGGAAACAAATTTTGTATTCACTCATATTTAGTATAATAATAGACATTTTCTACAAGGAAACGATAATGTGAAAGATAACGCTAAAACTTGGGTATCAATTATTCAGAAAGCATAATAACAATGAACAAAAAGAAGAAAAAAATTGAAAGGTAAAATGTCTTTTCGGTCGAATGGTTTTGAACGGAGCTGATTTGATTATCGCGTGCTAAATCTAAGTATGAACACGAGATAAAACCGGCTGACAGGTGTTATAAATATACTGACTGTTGATTGACTCATGTATCGTCAACTGGACGCAGTCAACTCAAACATTTTAACCACGGCACCTTTTCATTCAGCCACACTATATCGTGGCCGAAATGGGTTTGAATATTAACTGTTTCGCTGCATCACAGCTCTTTGGTGTATTGATTTACTCCTCTCCAGGAGTTAGGCACAAGGCCAGTTTTTATCTTACTCCCACAAGTAAGATGTGACCCACGGTCGGGTCGGGAAAGTGGGGTTTAAAAATTGCCTGGGCAGCCCCGTCGGCATTCCCCGGTAGGGGCGCATCAGGCAGTAAGCAATAAACTTACTCCTCCCCAAAGAGGGGAGGCAAAGCCTGGGAGTGTGGACCTCCTAGAACTGCACAGGACTGACCCATAGACCGGTGTAAATCAAGCCCCGAAGGTCAAGACAATACCAGTCTATGGGGTGCAGTATGCATCGGAACAGATACTACACTTTGATCTTAGCCAAAAGGCCAAGACAGCTCTTCGGTGTAGCTAAACAGTAAAGTCCTTCAAACTGAGATCGAAACTCGATGGTTGTTTTCGACAGTCAGATATATCCTACCCGCTACGCCATCAGCGCAAGCCCGCCTACTAAAGTCCAACCCTTTCTCACCAGTTAGAGGTGGTAGTGGGCAAAGGGATGGTGTCAGAGCTATGCGGTCTAGAACTCCGATTCCTAGTAGGGGCACTGATGGCGGACAGGCAGTAGTAATAGAGGCTTCAAACTTGCTAACAGGACTCTCGTGAAAATCCAGCAAGAGTCAACATCAGAATCTGTTGTCCTCTGGTCGTCTCTGCCTCTGCATATGTGTCAAGCAAGGACGTGTCAGGCTCAGAACCGAAAATCCATGAAGTAGGGATAACAGTGTAGCGTCTGTTCATATGCAAATATCAGTCCTTTGTGCGTTTTGGGTCAAACTTTCCATGACTTTATATGTAACCGTTTGCCTCGCTGCTCTTAGTGTCCGGAGGGGGGGGGGGAAACCTGTAATCTCACAAGTCTTACAAATAGCTTCGGCCACGAGGAGGACTACATGCAGACCAAGCAATTCTAAAGCACGATCTTCGTATGCTCTGTGCAGAAGTCCCAATAATAATAATAACTATCATCATCGTCGTCGTCGTCGTCGTCGTCGTCATCATCATCATCATCATCATCATCATCATCATCATCATTATCACCACCACCACCACCACCACCATCATCATCACCACCACCACCACCACCATCTTATAATCTTATAATCTTATATAAACAATATCAGCTACCAAGGGTGCTCGATTCCTTTTTACAAAAAGCTTTGCATTATTGCTAATGGCAGCTGGCGATTTCGTATCATCCACTGACAGCTGTTTCACCGTATCATGGCTCTTTAATGTGGCTAGATATGGTTAATGTTTCAAGTTGGGATTCGAAACCCGACCGCTTGTATAGTAGTCAGCAATATGACAGTAACTTACTTGTCTTATTTGCATACTTCAGAGAGCTTCGCCGCATGCTGGAAAACAAAATCCTACTAGTTATTTATAGTTTCTCTTATTTTTTATTTATTTTACATTTATCGCTAATGGCAGCTGGTGATTTAATTTACCACAGCGCTCAACCCACGAAGGGGTTGGGGGGGGGGGCATATGTGGTCGTCCAAAGGCAGGCAGTTTCGCCGTCTCTCATACCTTCGGTGTGGCTATGCTTTAAAAACCAAATGCATGACTGCTTACAAAAACCGACAGAACACCGAAACTAACGATGCACAAAGAAATTATTTTGCAGGCGAATGCATTTAACTACTTATGACATGTGATTTCTGCTACAAATGACAATGATGCAGTGCAATGCTGCATAGGTCTCGGATGGGCAGTTTTCAACAAGAACAGACTTTCTCTTGAAGCTGCATATATCATATTGGATGAAAGATGAAAATTATCAACACATATTATACACGGTCAGAGTAGAAAGTGACTAACTTGGGTTTACTTTCGGCAGCCTCGTAACTCTCGCTTCCCCTATTTTGTCCTTTAGTCCTCACATTCCATGAGCGATGTTTCTGACAGAGGGGGAAGAAAAGAATTGCTGTTTTCTGGGTCGGAATCTATCCATCTGACACTTATCGTTGGCTTGTTTTTGACCTTAAAGTAGTATTTTTTAAATTTTTTTTAGCTCTTTACATCAAGTGGCTTCATGTCTTGTCTGTAGCGATTTCCATAAAAAAAATGTAACATGAACTAAAGTAGCTCAGTCTGTCTCAGTTGTTTGGTGTTCCTATCACCATTTTCGTCGCCATACCGGTAGTACACCTCTCTCTTTGTATAACTTGGATTATTCGGACTACTGTTCTCATCTTAAGTGTTATTCTCACAGCTCAATTGTTTCATCACTCACAGAACTTAGTAGCAAAGTTTATCCAAATATAGCCGAAAACTATGTGCATCCTGAATGGCTAACGGAGAGAGCAATTCTAGCTACTGAAAATGACATGGTACATGTCATCAATCAACAACTGCTTGATGAAATTCCAGGTGATAAACAAACTTTCACTTCTGTGGATTCTACTCTCGATGACGACCAGGCTGTACAATACCCTACAGAATTTTTAAATTCATTAAAATTGCTTGGTATGCCAACACACAAATTAAAGCTGAAAGCTGGATGCCCAATTATGTTACTCCGGAATCTTGATGTTCCAAGGCTATGTAATGGAACGAGACTGTGTGTTAAACGCATGAAACCTTATGTGATAGAAGCTGTAATACTAACTGGTGTGGCAACGAGCAAACTGACATTCCTTCCCAGAATACCCATTATTCCGTCGGATTCTGCAATAGAATTTAAAAAGCTTCAGTTCCCAGTTAAATTGTGTTTTGCCATGACAATTAACAAGTCCCAAGGACAATCATTGGCAGTGGTTGGTCTAAACTTGACTTCACCTTGCTTTAGCCATGGGCAGTTTTATGTAGGATGTTCAAGGGTAGGCTCTCCACAATGTCTATACATATTGGCACCAGAAGGTAAAACATCAATCCTATTTTAATTACTTAAATTACTTCCAGTGAAATGATTTATTTTCTGAATCTATTTATTTAACTTATAAATTAAAATCAGGCTGTTATATTTCCCCGGGCAACGCCGGGACACGGGTCCTGCTAGTGAGGACTAAAGGACAAAATAAGGGAAGCGAGAATTACGAGGCTGCCGAAAGTAAACCCAAGTTAGTCACTTTCTACTCTCCTTAGTATACTCTCTATATCATATATATATGCAACCTCTGTTCGCATATTTTCCCTAGTATTATCAAATATCTTTTCCCTTTCTCTCCTCTCTCTCTCTCTTCCAAACGAGTATCGTTGGAATCTATTAGCAAAAGGATCCGAAAGCAACAATTCATAAGGAAGAAATGCAACAATTAAATCAAGATATAAAGTCATTAAAGCCAGTAGTTAATGGTTAGGATGAAAGGTCTTCAATAATAAATGGAAGACACGCCCACCTCGCTTTATATTGTAGCGCAGGTTTATTATACTACGACAAAGCCGATGCTATCTCAATCACCCAAACCGATGGCACATCATTCTTGTAATTAATATCGGCTCTTCACTTTTCACACTACCACAACATGTTGGGAAGTCACAGGTCTGGAGTAAATCCGTTCTCCTGTTAGGTTCCTTCTCCTTCTCCTCATCCTCATCATCATCCTCCTCCTCCTCCTCCTCCTCCTCCTCCTCCTCCTCATCATCATCATCATCATCATCATCATCATCATCTGTTGAACGTCCGTTTTTACATGCTGGCATGTGTTGGACGGATTCAAGAAATCAACTCAAAAACTAACCTATCTCTGACCAGGTCTTTGTTTATCCCCTCTTTCTCTCAAGTCTATTTTTTTATCACTTCCTTCCATGTTTACCTTGGACTTCCCCTTGTGAACTGAACCTGCTACCTCAACTGTTCTACATCTACTGACTCAAGAACTCTCATCGGTTCTTTAAACGTGGCACTACCGTCAACGTCTCCTGTTCTGCCCACTTCTCCCTGTACACTGGTAGTCCACATGGACCACGTTGGGACCCGCAGATCTAAATGAATGCAAAAGTTGGGCCTATTTCATGCACGAACGGTAATGTCAAAACGTCCTCTTTCGAGTTAATTAAACTTCACACAATATATATATATATATATATATATATATATATATATATATATATATATATATATATAATGTGTGTGTGTTTTAATCTATGGCCGTTTGCATACTAAATCTATACACTGATCCATATGTGTATATGTGTACGTTCATGCGGACATCATAATTACATTTCTTTTTGCCCAGCCACATATCACCATTCGGGTTTAGAGATTTTTTTTTTTACAAATATGTACATGTTGATGTCCATATTACGATGATTAGTTTTATATATAATACAAAATCTGCAACACTAGCATGTCGATGTTATCGATCAACAGTTATTATAAACCGAGATCTCATCAGGCAGAGTTAGAATCCGATCTTAACCTCAGATCATATTTGGAGAGAATATATTGTTATATACTGCTTATGTATATGCGATATCAGTCGCAAGGTTAACTAATTTGCATATTGTTTTTGAAAAGAGGCATTTTATTAATTAACTATTATTTGTTATTGCTTTTTTATTCAATGATTGCTTGGAGTTTAATATAACAAATAGGTCTGTTTCGCAACTTTGTTTTATTTTCTAGACGGATATTTAGCATTTGTGTTCAAATGTCCCTTTCTTTAGAGCCCCCATCTCCACTCCGACTTGATTTTTAACAAGTTGAGATCAATTTCTAAATTATAAGTGAAAAGGCAAATTGATTTTGATTCTTAACGGTCCCAACCACGTGACTTTCCAAATTTTAAAATTTTAAATTTCTTTTCTTTTTTCTCCATTTCATTCTGTCCAAATATGATCTAAGGTGAAGATCGGATTCTAATTCTACCTGATGAGATCTCAGTTTATAATAGCTGTTGATCGATAACATCGACATGCCAGTGTCGCAGATTTTGTACATGTCTGTGTAAATAAAAATAATCAAATATAAAAGCTCTATTTAATATTGAGCACCTTTTATAAGCCCGGTTAAAATTCTTTGGATTACTACCCTGTGGATATTTTACCTGGATTATTATCATTCAGTCACTGCCCAATGAACTTAAAAAAGAGTAACAGAAACCAATAGTAACATATAAACTAGGGCAAACTATCCGGAATAAGGTTTTTAGCTATAAAAAAAACTGTAGAGAATTTAAATATTAATGATAATGATGAAATGTATATACCATCATGTGAATGTGAATCCTCCCCTTTATGTAATACTGACATAGGGCATATAATTACCGGTAATCTAGCAATAGTTAAAAAAGTAAAGGCCCAAACTATAGAGAACCTAAATGTTTAAATTATGCGAAATGTGTTAAGGAAATAAATAAAGCATTAGATAATTTCACTGCATCCATGGCAAAAAAACATAAACTATTACACTCTACATTTGACGCATGGAAAAATAATATACTTAGATTCGTAAATAAAAAAGTAGAACGTTTAAAAGAATTTAAGCACCCTAAAAGAACGAATCCCCTCCTTAGAAATCCACAAATAACTACGGAGCTTGAAATGCTTCAAAATAGGTTTGTAATAGTTCCTATTGATAAGGCGACAAATAATATAGCTTTTATCTGTAAAAAGTATTATATACAACGCTTATTGTTAGAAGTAGGAATAATAGGTGAAGCTTAAGATACTTATAAATTAAGTAATAATAGAAGCGATAATATTATTATAAACAATACTGTTATTTGTGAAAAATTAGGATTAAAATTAGAAGAAAAATACAAAAAACTTCCATCTATGTATTGGATACTTAAAATGCATAAAACACCAGTTGGCGCCCGTTTCATTGTTGCCTAAAAAATGTGCATCACTAAACCTTTAAGTAAGGCTGTATCTAAAATCTTTAAATTAATTATAAACCAAATAAATAATTTCCATAAAAAAAGTAAATTCTATAGTAATATAAACCTATTTAGGGTGGTAAATAATTCCGATCTAGTAAAAGAAAAATTAGATCGTATTAATTCTCGTAAACAGGCTAAATCAATCTCGACATATGATTTTAGTACATTATATACAAAAATACCACATAAAGAACTTATTAAAGAATTAGGTAATTCTATAGATTTAGCTTTTGCAGGAGGAAAAGGTAAATACATAGACTTTGCAAAATCTAAAGCCTTTTGGTGTAAAAATAAAAATGGTAAGACGAGTGTGTCCAAAACTGGTCTGATAATGCTTATAAGTCATTTTATAAAAGAGAGTTACTTTCAAATAGGGAATAAATTATTACTCCAAACAATAGGTATTCCAATGGGTTTGGATCCGTCTCCATTTTGGGCAAATCTATATTTACATAGACTGGAATATATATATATATATGTCATCATTAATAAAAAATGATATATCTAGAGCGTATACTTATCATGGATGTAGGCGATATATTGACGACCTTGTTTGCATTAATGATAGCGATGAGTTTGCAAATACTAAACATTTAATATATCCTAAAGAGTTAAAATTAAACTGTGAACATAAGGGAACACAAGCTACTTTTCTTGATTTGGATATAAAAATTGAAGATAAAATATTTATCTATAAACTGTTTGATAAAAGAAATTCATTCCCTTTTCGTATCGTGCGAATGCCATATAAAAATAGTACTAGCCCTGTGTATATATTTTACGGGAGTATTATGTCTGAATTTCTGAGGATCGCTCGTGTTACCTTAAAATTAGTAGATTTCATGCCCCCAATTTCTGATCTAATAATAAGAATGATTAACCAAGGTGGCGATCAAAATAAAATATTTGGACGATTAAATAAGGCAATTACTCGCCATCCTGATGCTTTTAAATCTTATCAAATTAATCAAAATAAACTGATAGAACAAATCATAGGATAAATAAATAAAAATAATGTAGAATATGTAAAAACGTATATATAACACATATACTAATTATAATGAGAAAAAGAAAAACAATAAAAATACAGTAGAAAGAAAGAAATAAATGTTAAAGAAGAAGAAGAAGAAGAAGAAGAAGAAGAAGAAGAAGAAGAAGAAGAAGAAGAAGAAGAAGAAGAAGAAGAAGAAGAAGAAGAAGAAGAAGAAGAAGAAAAATCGACAGTTATGAACGCCGATTTTAAACACTGGGAGTGGGCAAAGAAGAAGAAGAAAAAGAAGACGAAAAAGAGAAAAAATTAACGGTTAGCTTATAAACGCCAATTTGAAACACTGAGAAAAAGAAAAAAATAGACAGTTGGCTTGTGAACGCAGATTAGAAAAACTGTAAGTGAACAAGGAAGATTAGTATTTATTTGAGGTTGACGACAACGGGGAGATGGACAACAAAGGATGAGAAGGGAGAGAAGGAAGGACTAAAGGTACATATATATATATATATATATATATATATATATATATATATATATATATATATATATATTTATTTATTTATTTATTTTTTATTTTTTGATGTGTTGATATTTTTTACATTCATAATATACAACTAAAAATAATACATTAATCACTTAAATAATAGTGTCATGGATTCGTCCAAACACTTTAAAATGCAGCAACATTTTCGTAAGTAACGGATAAATTTTATTAGACAGACGAACAGCACAGGTAAAGAAAATTTTTTTTTTTTGTGTCTTAAATAACTAATATAAGTTAGGAAAACATTTATATGGAACAAAACGTAGATTTAGTATAAGGAACGTTTATGTTTTTGTCTTTTAAGGGAAGTGGGGTTTGATCAACTCTACTGGGAAGCCATGAAATTAAATACTGTCTTGTTTTTAAATTCCCGAAACAGTTTTTCATGGTAAACAACTGATGATCCCTTAAAATAGTGTTAGAAACAAACTAATATAATAACTGTAAAAAATAAATTGACTTACATGAGTGATTTTCCACTGAAAGACTTGGGACTAAAAGTTTGTTTTCTTTAAATTAAAAAAAAAAAATAGTTTTAATGGTTGAGAAACTTCCGAGACTCTATATATATATATATATATATATATATATATATATATATATATATATATATATATCTTTCTTTCTTTCTCATATATATATATGTATATATATTTATATATATATATATATATCTTTCTTTCTCATATATATATATATATATATATATATATATATGTGGTGTGGTGGAGTTGTTATCCACAGGTCTGTGTGATGCGTCTAGTGCTACAGCGGAGCGTACTTGTAGTTGCATGGGCTTCCTACTCTTGCTATTCGCTTAGCCGCCAGATAGCCAACTAGTTGTGCGAAAAGGGAGCCGAGTGAGTAAGTCTCCCCTGCTGGTATATAGCCTATCCCCAGACAAGACTCTAGTCTGACCTCCTCGTGGTACACTATGGTAACTGGGTGCTTTGCGGCCCCAGGCTAATAGACTAGAGATCTCGGAGTAGGTTAGAACCCCAGAGGTGCAGTGTGCAGGGCCTGCTGGCATGCAGATATGTCCCGGCGCTCACCAATCTAACCCCCTGCCACTGGGTAGTGGTCTGTCTCAACCCCTCTCTCTCTCTCTCTCTCTCTCTCTCTCTCTCTGTATATGTACATGTGTGTATATATGTATATGTATATGGCGCCGGATCAGGGAAATTTCCAGTTTGGTATCTGGGGGCACGTTTAACCCACTAGGAGAGATGCCCCCTAAGCCTTTGTTAAGGCAGGTGTCTAGGAGATGGAAAACTCTGATGTATAACCTGAGGGTTGTTGCTTACTTTTTCTGTGGCACTCATTTGCACCGATCTTGTGCAATCAACAATTCCAAAAAGTGCGGATGGTCCTACACAAGCCTTCACCACTCAAATCAAATCATTCGTGTGGGTTTTCTAGCAGCTTTTCTAAAATCGACATGAGTATTTCTGGGTCCTCTGGCGAGAGAGTAAAGGCGACGGGGACAGGCAAAGGATATTGCTGGAAGTCTCTAGCTGGCACTCTACACAGTGGCGGCTGGTGGGTGATGGCCGTTTGGTACAAACCTTTGGGCAATTGTGCCGTTCGTGTCCTCCACCAGTGACAAAGCAGGCCTATCTAGGATCAGCACTGCTTTCCCTATTTCAGGGAGGGGGCGATAAAAGGAGCCCTAAACATTGCATGCCCTTCTTTGACTTGTCAGCCTACTGCAGCTGTCTAGTTATCCAATACAGCAGTCAGAAAACAAAGAAATTTATGAAGCTAAACATTGGATCTTGGAATGTGCGCACATTGCAGGATAGTGATGCGTCACTAGAAAGGAAAACGGCCCTCGTATCAATGGAATTAAGGAAACATGATGTAGATATTGCTGCCCTTAGTGAGACGCGTCTGCCTGGTCACTCACAGCTGTGTGAGGTAAAAGGTGGATACACGTTTTTCTGGGCTGGTAAACCAGAAAACGAACCACGTCAATCTGGCGTAGGGTTTGCAGTGAAGACGGAAATTGCTAGATCACTTCCAACACTCCCAGTAAGTCATTCAGATCGTATTATGACCCTAAGACTTCCACTAAAAAACAACACATTCGCAACACTTATCAGCTGTTATGCCCCTACTATGAATAGTTCAGATCAATGCAAAGCTGATCTTTACAATGATTTGCGTAGCTTAATCTAAAAAATTCAGCATAAGGATAAGGTTGCTTTGATGGGAGACTTCAATGCTCGAGTGGGGCTCAACTTTCAAACATGGGCTGGTGTTCTGGGTCACCATGGTGTTGGAAAAATGAATTCAAATGGATTGCGACTCCTGACGTTATGCAAAGAATTTAACTTCAGTGTGACAAACACGTACTTCCAACAAAAGCATTGTCGAAAAACATCATGGATGCACCCCCGATCAAAAGATTGGCATCTCATTGACTACATAATTACCAGAAAGTGCGACCTCAGAGATTTTAAGATAACACGCTCTTTCCATAGTAGCTGTTGTTTATCAGATCATGCGCTTATAGTCGGCAAGACCATCTTCCATTTAGACAAGAGGAGAGTGAAAAAGTCTTCTGTTCCAAAACGCCTAAATGTTCTGTCTCTAAAACAGGCAGATACACAAAATGAGCTGAAGGAAAAAGTTACGGCCGCTATAGCTTCTGTAGAGGTAAATAGTGACGTTTCAAGTTCTTGGGATTCATTGCGCAATGCTGTTTATGACTCGTCTGCTGAGGTTTTGGGCTTCCCTTTACGGAAACATCAAGACTGGTTTGATGAAAACAACACTGAAGTGCAGAAGCTTATCGACCAAATGCATGTTTGCCACAAAACATGGCTCGAGGACAAAAATTCCACAGTGAAAAAGAAGGCGTATAGAGCTCACAAAGCACAAGTTCAGAAGGCACTTAGGGCATTGAAAGAGGCTTGGTGGTCATCCAAAGCTGCGGAACTTCAGGACGCAGCCGACAGGAAGGATTCTAAGTCATTTTACTCTGGCCTGAAAGAGGTGTTTGGTCCTCAAATGAATGGCTCTGCCCCAGTTTTTGCTGAGGATGGAGAAACACTGCTAACTGACAAATCTGCTATCCTTAAGCGCTGGAAGCAGCACTTTGAAACTGTCCTTAACTCTGCATCGGTGACTGACGAAAACATCATTTCCTCTCTTCCGCAGCATCCCGAAATTCCGGAGCTGTCTTTTCCACCTACAGTTCAGGAAGTATCTCAAGCTAAAAAACAGCTATCGTCAGGGGCACCGGGCAGAGATTGTATCCCCATTGAGGTGTACAAACATGGCGGAAGAGCACTCGAGGAAAAACTGACCATCTTGTTTGTGGAGATATGGAAAGTTGGTGGAGTCCCACAGGACTTTAAGGATAGTAATGTCAAGCATCTTTATAAGAGCAAGGGAAGCAGGAATTCTTGCGATAATCATCGCGGGATATCTCTGCTTTCTGTTGCAGGTAAAATTCTTGCAAGGTTGATTCTGAACAGGATCATCAGACATCTTATTGATGAGATTTACCCAGAGTCCCAATGTGGTTTTCGCTCTGGTCGAGGTACAATCGACATGGTATTTGCCCTTCGTCAAGTTGCTGAAAAAGTTCGTGAAAAAAATCGGGAACTGTACATGGTTTTTATTGATTTGACAAAAGCATTCGATACGGTCAGTCGCGTAGCACTTTGGAAAGTTCTTCATAAGCTTGGAATCCCCAACAACATGCTTGATGTCATAATCTCCTTTCATGAAGGGATGAAAGCACAGGTCGTTTCCAATGGGGAAACCTCAGAGCCTTTTGAAGTTACCAACGGTACGAAACAGGGTTGTGTGATGGCACCTGTGCTGTTTGCATTGTTCTTCTCGGTGATGCTTCGGCACGCATTCGCTGATGAAAGCACAGGTGTTAAGTTTCAATTCCGAACCACAGGTGGGCTCTTTAACCATCAGCGTTTTAAAGCCAAAACCTTGGTTCGAGAAGCCATCATTCGGGACCTTCTCTTTGCAGATGATGCTGCCCTGGTCGCGACTTCTTTTGAAGAAGCTCAGAATCTTTTGACAAAATTTTCAGGTGCATGTAGGGCCTTTGGTTTAACAATCAGTTTAAAGAAGACTGAGGTGGTCCATCAACCATGCCCTACCCCTAAACAAGTTCAAGGAGTGAAACAAAATCAGCCTGTCCATGAATTTCCATTAGAAAAACTCAAAGTGGATGGCAGACCAATGAACTATGTCAAAAACTTTACCTACCTAGGTAGCAAAGTTAATTCTGCTGCTTCACTTGATGATGAAATCATAAACCGAATTGCAAAAGCGGCAAATGCCTTCGGAAAGCTGAAACATCGTCTTTGGAGTAGCAGAGGCATTAAGTTGAAGACAAAAATCAATGTGTATAGGGCTGTAATATTGACAGGTCTTCTCTATGGATGTGAGGCGTGGACGCCTTACCGGCATCACATTCGCCAATTGGATGTGTTCCACAGGAACTGCCTTAGGACCATATGTGGACTTAGTTTGAAGGACAAAGTCGCTAACATCGATCTTTACAACAGATGCCATATTGGTGGAATTGAAAGTTTCCTGTTGCAGTCTCAATTGCGATGGGCTGGTCATGTAGCAAGAATGGACGAAGGGAGGATACCTAAAGCACTGATGTACAGTCAGTTAGCTTGTGGTAACAGGAATGTTGGTCGGCCCTTGCTGAGGTACAAGGATAAATTGAAAGATGCGCTGACGGCAATTGGAGTACCCCCCAAAAACTTTGAAGACTGTACAAAAGACAGGAAGACATGGCGAGCAGCTTGTTGCATTGGACTGGAGAGATTCAACGAGACCTGTGTGGATAATATGAGAACTGCCAGAGTTAGGCGAAAAGCTAGAGAGAGTGCTCCACACCTGGCATCCGATTACTCACACTCTTGCACTGTCTGCGGCTTTCCTTGCAGGTCTCTTGCCGGACTCATGTGTCATGAACGATCTAAACACAAAATGAAAGTTGTTGGAACCTCATACGTCGCAATCGACGGGAGAGTCCATCATCATATATATATATATATATAGGCCACTATTTATCCGGAAGATAACAACAGGGATAAGAAAGTTTACATCGGCATTTCCGCGGGAAACTGGAAACAATGTTTTTATGACCACTAACACTCTTTTAATAACCCAGATCTTAAGAACAAAATGGAGTTAGCTAAACAGTGGTGGCTACTGAAAAATGATATCCGGTCCCCAGTGGTTTCGTGGTCAATCCTATGTTATTCTGATGTTCCAAATGGATTTAGGCAAAGATACAATTTATGTTTGGAGGAAAAAATAAGAATCCTGAAATAGGAACACAATAATCTTTTAAACAAACGAGATGAACTAATGGCCAAATGCAGACACAAATATAAATTTAAAATAACCAATGACTCGAAATCCGATGGACCTCTAGATTTGTAACGGTAGAGGTACCAAATTGAATACTACTAGATTATTTACCTTAGAACCCCCCCCCCCCCATAAGTATTTATAATAATATCTGTTATGGACACGGAATTACCGACTTGGTGATATATATTATTGGTGTATTAGTGTGTATGTGTATATAATTGTATTTTGAAATATTTGTTTATTCAGATAATTTACTTAAAATAAGATAGCTTTAAGAAGTTTTTCTGCGGATAATACGCTAGTTATTAAATTAATATAAGTAAAAATGTCAAATATTACCACTAGACATTATTAGACTTGAATTAAGTGATAACTATAGATTTCCATAGATTATAAAATTCATCTAAAATAGAAAATATGAAATAATATAAGACTAATTATAAAGAAATTAATCGACGCAATTGCATAATTCTCCTCATTAATTATATTTTTAGAATTCATATTGTATTAATGTTTTACAATAAGAATATAGAGTGATTATGTGTATATGTGTGGTGTAAATATTATGTGTATGTATGTATGTGGATGTGCATATATATATATATATATATATATATATATATATATATATATATGTGTGTGTGTGTATATATATGTATATATATATGTATATATTTATTTATATCTGTGCACGTATATATGATTACAAATGTATAATAGTCTGTGTGCGTATAATTTTAGATAATATTTAGGTTGTCGATAATTTCAAATAGATTCCCTTTCTTCGAATCCAGACAAACTGAAAATTTCGGACATGCGTTTAATCGTTAGTTTTCTCGGTCTTCTTCTTTTTCTATATCTGTCTACTTGTTTCTTTCTTTTTCCTATCGAGCTTGACAACATGATGTATCCTGACCGATTTTGTTTAAACTAAATGTGTGTTTAATAGTTACACATATATGTGTATATGAATATGCATGGTTATGATTATGTGTGGGTGGTGATGCGTGTATGTATGTACTTAAAAGGTGTACATATTTAGGTTTGCCTATGTATACATGTGAGTAAGGTTGTCTGTATGTAATGTAATCTTCTCTCGCAATATCGCCAGTCGCTAAGTGTCATAATGTAATAAGTTTTTTGAAACGGCCGGAATTATTTGAAAAACTTATCCCTCCCTTCGATGTCTGTATGAAATAATGTACGTCCCCCTCCCTAGCTAAATATAAGATTTAAATTGTCGCCAGTTCCCCCTCTCTAAAAAGATGTATCAGATGGGTTGTTACTACCTCTCTCTCTAATTGTATTTGAATTGTCGAGGTTGAATTTAATTGTTTTCTTTCAGTCTCAAAAATGTAATTATCTGGATTGGATGCTTGATAAAACCACAAGGTTGAAATAAATTATTGCATCGATAATTATGTAATTTCGTGTTATTATATTTTATGTTATTCTTGCTCTGTTTACTACATTGAGCTCTCATACCCGGATTTCCTCTTGGAATTATTCCATCATAACATATATATATATATATATATATATATATATATATATATATATATATATATATATATATATATATATATATATATATTTCTTTTTCATATATATATGTATATATATATATGTATATATATAAATGAGAAAGATTTTGTTTCGTGTTAAACAGCAAGGTTATAAATGAAATGTTTATTATTTTAAATGAATGTTTCAAAAATTGTGCGAAGCGCTAGCAAGCCGGAGACGTCAGCTTGTCTATTATATGAAGGGAAGTGCCTGTGTGTGTCCAGCTAAAAGTAAAAAAAAAAAAAAACTACTAAAGAAACACCTACAAACTTTATATATTCTTGATCAGCGTTGCCCGGAATAAATAATATCTAAAATTTAGAAAAAATACCCATTCTTTGACCCTAACCTGCTGCCGATTTCGTCAGGGATAGTGGGGGTTCTTTGGTAATTTTCATGTACTAACTAAAGGGAAGTAACTCTGATTTTTTTCAAAAAGTTATTTCCCTTACACCAACTCGAATAATCTATGAAAAGTGTATTCCAAAGAGAGGAATGGGCTGGGTGGAGATGAAAGAGGGGGGGGGGGGCGGCGGTGAAGATTGAGATAGAAGTTTTAATAGAAATATATTACACTTTTGTGCTGGGCAACACCGGGTAACCTTTCTAGTATTATATAAATAAATAATATCTTTATGTATCCCTCTTTCTCCCATGTCCATCCTTATCACGCCATCCCATGTTTTCTTTGGCCATCTCCTGCCAACTCACCCTACTATCTTAACTGTTCTATATCTACTAACCCAAGAACTCTCATCCATTCTTCCACCGTGACCAAACCAACAAAGTCTCCTTTTTTGCACATAATGATGAAGAATGATATGAGACGATTGAAAATAACGAATGAAATGGACAAAATGTGTTTATTTATGAGGACGGTTCATGACAAGTGTCTGTTGATATTGGATTTAAAGATAACCATATTGTAGTCAGCAGGGAAGCAAATAATTTATAACCCTTGTCATGAAACTATTCTATATAATTTTAGTGAACTTGCCAATCTTCAATCTTGTGATCTGATCATTTCCCTAAATCCCCATATTTGTTTATTGTCCCCATTTCTACAATGACCATACCCAGGGTGGTCAGTATTCATGCAAGTGGCACACAAAGGAAATCATCCGGAAAGGACAACTGAACTGTTTTCTCTTTTGTTTTGTTTTTTAAATATGACCATTCTTCCACACAACCATAACAAATCTGCATGACATAAAATTAGAATCGTATTTACTCTAGTTACTGAGAATTGTTATCTCAACAATCACAAATAATTTCTTTTTTACATTTTTTGAAAAAAAAAAAATTATTTATATTTCAACTTTAGCTTTAATAATGATTAAACATAAATAATTATTGAAAAATAAATACTTATTTTATTCAAAGAGGTATTGAAGAAAATTTGAAAAGAGAAAGTTCGGAGGGAGAGAGGGGGAGAAATTAGTGATAGGACGATTCCAATATTTTCCCTGATTCGGATACAATTACCGATTCCGATTAAAAAATTTTTTTTTACATCTTTAGTTATACAGTTGTTTTGGCACTTCTGCAGTTTAGCTGTCACTCACACTTTATTTGCTTTCCTCTTTTGAAGGTAGGGGCAGACAACCAACCAGAATTAGATGTTTTTATCCAAAATTACAATAATAACAGTTGTTCTTGGCTAAGATCAAAGTGTAGTATCTGTTCCGATGGATACTGCACCCCATACTGGTATTGTCTTGGCCTTCGGGGCTTGATTTACGCCGGTCAATGGGTCTGTCCTGTGCAGTTCTAGGAGGTACACCCTCCCAGGCTTCGCCTCCCCTCTTTGGAGAGGAGTAAGTTTATTGCTATCCAAAATTACAATAATAACAGTGAACAATAATAACACCGAACAATCTTTATTTATTGATTATGAAAATATTTTATTTAATAATGTAAAAATTTATAAAAATAATTAAAAAAATTTTTTTTATGATATGAATTGAAACTTTCTCAAAATAGTCAACAGTGATTTTTAAAACGAAAATTTATCATTTAAATGAATAGTCAGTGATTTTTTTTATTGTATGAATTAAAACTCTCAAAATAGTCGACAGTGATCTTTTAAAAAAAAATTATCATTTAAATGAATAGTCAGTGATTTTTTTTATTGTATGAATTAAAACTCTCAAAATAGTCAACAGTGATCTTTTAAAACAAAATTTATTATTTAAAACGAAAATCCAACAAACAGTCAACATTGTTTTGTGTTTTTATAAAACTTTGTTGAACTACCAATATCTCGCAGATTGAGGTAATTCGGGATAAAAAAAAATTTTTTTAATTCAGTCTGCCACTTCCGATTGACTGGGTTGAATGAATGGAACTCTTTAATTACGATTTGTGATGAGAGTAAGTGACAGCTAAACTGCAGAAGTGCCGTTGTTTTTTTTCTTGTTTTTGTTTTATTTTTAAAAATTTTCGGTTTACCGTAAAATCTTGTGCAATCTGTGCATATATTTTCGCAAAAGTTTAAGTATATTTGTGTGGGGATGGCGTACATTACACGATAAGGTCGTTCGAACTATTTTTTTGTAAATATTTTTCTCATAATTGATTGAAAATAGTGATTTGATAAACTCATTTTGAGATTTTCATCTATATTCTTCACTTGTGTCAATTTTCCTATTTATCCACTCGTGCCATTTTTACATGCATCATTTTTCCCGTGCCATTTCTTCTGGTGCCATTTTTACCTGCATCATTTTTCCCGTGCCATTTCTTCCGGTGCCATTTTTACCTGCATCATTTTTCCCGTGCCATTTCTTCCGGTGCCATTTTTACCTGCATCATTTTTCCCGTGCCATTTCTTCCGGTGCCATTTTTACCTGCATCATTTTTCCCGTGCCATTTCTTCCGGTGCCATTTTTACCTGCATCATTTTTCCCGTGCCATTTCTTCCGGTGCCATTTTTACCTGCATCATTTTTCCCGTGCCATTTCTTCCGGTGTCATTTTTACCTGCATCATTTTTCCCGTGCCATTTCTTCCGGTGCCATTTTTACCTGCATCATTTTTCCCGTGCCATTTCTTCCGGTGCCATTTTTACCTGCATCATTTTTCCCATGCCATTTCTTCCGGTGCCATTTTTACCTGCATAATTTTTCCCGTGCCATTTCTTCCGGTGCCATTTTTACCTGCATCATTTTTCCCGTGCCATTTCTTCCGGTGTCATTTTTACCTGCATCATTTTTCCCGTGCCATTTCTTCCGGTGTCATTTTTACCTGCATCATTTTTCCCGTGCCATTTCTTCCGGTGCCATTTTTACCTGCATCATTTTTCCCGTGCCATTTCTTCCGGTGCCATTTTTACCTGCATCATTTTTCCCGTGCCATTTCTTCCGGTGTCATTTTTACCTGCATCATTTTTCCCGTGCCATTTCTTCCGGTGCCATTTTTACCTGCATCATTTTTCCCGTGCCATTTCTTCTGGTGCCATTTTTACCTAAATTCGTTGTTATGATGTATAGATTATAGTTTTACTCGTAGTTTAAGATAAAAAAAATATTTATCATTTTATCATTAGTACCAGCAATGGAAAATAAGGTTATAAACAAACAAACAAACAAAAAATGATAATGCCACTTGTACAGATGCGGTACACGAACCGAAAATTATTTTAAACGAGTTCCAATGGTGTAAGAAGGGGCAGACAACTCTGATTCTCCGAAAATGGACGTAATCGACGTGAATGTCTTGAATATGCGCGAGTTATTATATTTAACAAGTACGCAACAGAAAGTGGTGGATTTTTTGCAAATGTTCTATCAATATACTGTTGATTTTCTCAAATGTTAATTTCTGCGATAATTTAATATTTTAAACTATATAAAAAAAAAATGTTACTCAAAACAAGAGGACTGTTCGTTTTGTTGGTTTTGAAATGAAAAAAATATACTGTTGATTTTCCCAAATTCTATTTTCTTCAATAAATGTTCTATCAATATATTGTTGATTTTCTCAAATTGTTATTTCTTCGAAAAATGTTCTATTAATTGAATTTGCATGACTCCTTATTTTAAAAAAATGCATATTTTCCATTTTCGGAGAAATTGTGTACTAAAAAAAGAGAGTTGTCTGACCCTTACACCATTTGAACTCTTCTAAAATAAATTTCAGCTCATGTACCGCATCTGTACAAGTGCCATAATAATAATTAAAAGAATCGTTTTTGGCATCGGAAACTAGGCTCAAATTTTTCCGATTATTCCGATTCCTGATTCCGATTAATAATAGGAGACTTTCAGATTTTATTTACTCCTCCCCAGGAGTTAGGCACAAGGCCAGTTTTATCCTACTCCCACAAGTAAGATTTGACCCAAGATCGGGTCGAGAAAGTGGGGTTTGAAAAGCCAGCGCTCGAGAGGTGAGCACTCTGGCCATTTAAAAATTGCCTGGGCAGCCCCGTCGGCATTCCCCGGTAGGGGCGCCTCAGACAGTTAGCATTAAACTTACTCCTCCCCAAAGAGGGGAGGCAAAGCCTGGGAGGGTGGACCTCCTAGAACTGCACAAGACAGGCGTGCAGTATCCATCGGAACAGATACTACACTTTGATCTTAGCCAGATTATCAAAACTGATCATGTGACATATTTAGAGAAGTAGGGACCTGCGACTGAGTACGAAAACGCAGCTTTTCATGAATAACACAATAGCAAGTCTTCATAGCATACCTTTCTAACAAGTCTTCATAGCATACCTTTCTAACAAGTCTTCATAGCATACCTTTCTAACAAGTCTTCATAGCATAACTTTCTAACAAGTCTTCATAGCATACCTTTCTAACAAGTCTTCATAGCATACCTTTCTAACAAGTCTTCATAGCATACCTTTCTAACAAGTCTTCATAGCATACCTTTCTAACAAGTCTTCATAGCATAACTTTCTAACAAGTCTTCATAGCATACCTTTCTAACAAGTCTTCATAGCATACCTTTCTAACAAGTCTTCATAGCATACCTTTCTAACAAGTCTTCATAGCATACCTTTCTAACAAGTCTTCATAGCATAACTTTCTAACAAGTCTTCATAGCATACCTTTCTAACAAGTCTTCATAGCATAACTTTCTAACAAGTCTTCATAGCATACCTTTCTAACAAGTCTTCATAGCATACCTTTCTAACAAGTCTTCATAGCATACCTTTCTAACAAGTCTTCATAGCATACCTTTCTAACAAGTCTTCATAGCATAACTTTCTAACAAGTCTTCATAGCATAACTTTCTAACAAGTCTTTATAGCATACCTTTCTAACAAGTCTTCATAGCATACCTTTCTAACAAGTCTTCATAGCATACCTTTCTAACAAGTCTTCATAGCATACCTTTCTAACAAGTCTTCATAGCATAACTTTCTAACAAGTCTTCATAGCATACCTTTCTAACAAGTCTTCATAGCATACCTTTCTAACAAGTCTTCATAGCATACCTTTCTAACAAGTCTTCATAGCATACCTTTCTAACAAGTCTTCATAGCATACCTTTCTAACAAGTCTTCATAGCATACCTTTCTAACAAGTCTTCATAGCATACCTTTCTAACAAGTCTTCATAGCATACCTTTCTAACAAGTCTTCATAGCATACCTTTCTAACAAGTCTTCATAGCATACCTTTCTAACAAGTCTTCATAGCATACCTTTCTAACAAGTCTTCATAGCATACCTTTCTAACAAGTCTTCATAGCATACCTTTCTAACAAGTCTTCATAGCATAACTTTCTAACAAGTCTTCATAGCATACCTTTCTAACAAGTCTTCATAGCATACCTTTCTAACAAGTCTTCATAGCATACCTTTCTAACAAGTCTTCATAGCATAACTTTCTAACAAGTCTTCATAGCATACCTTTCTAACAAGTCTTCATAGCATAACTTTCTAACAAGTCTTCATAGCATACCTTTCTAACAAGTCTTCATAGCATACCTTTCTAACAAGTCTTCATAGCATACCTTTCTAACAAGTCTTCATAGCATACCTTTCTAACAAGTCTTCATAGCATACCTTTCTAACAAGTCTTCATAGCATACCTTTCTAACAAGTCTTCATAGCCTACCTTTCTAACAAGTCTTCATAGCATACCTTTCTAACAAGTCTTCATAGCATACCTTTCTAACAAGTCTTCATAGCATACCTTTCTAACAAGTCTTCATAGCATACCTTTCTAACAAGTCTTCATAGCATACCTTTCTAACAAGTCTTCATAGCATACCTTTCTAACAAGTCTTCATAGCATACCTTTCTAACAAGTCTTCATAGCATACCTTTCTAACAAGTCTTCATAGCATACCTTTCTAACAAGTCTTCATAGCATACCTTTCTAACAAGTCTTCATAGCATACCTTTCTAACAAGTCTTCATAGCATACCTTTCTAACAAGTCTTCATAGCATACCTTTCTAACAAGTCTTCATAGCATACCTTTCTAACAAGTCTTCATAGCATACCTTTCTAACAAGTCTTCATAGCCTACCTTTCTAACAAGTCTTCATAGCATACCTTTCTAACAAGTCTTCATAGCATACCTTTCTAACAAGTCTTCATAGCATACCTTTCTAACAAGTCTTCATAGCATACCTTTCTAACAAGTCTTCATAGCATACCTTTCTAACAAGTCTTCATAGCATAACTTTCTAACAAGTCTTCATAGCATAACTTTCTAACAAGTCTTCATAGCATACCTTTCTAACAAGTCTTCATAGCATACCTTTCTAACAAGTCTTCATAGCATACCTTTCTAACAAGTCTTCATAGCATACCTTTCTAACAAGTCTTCATAGCATACCTTTCTAACAAGTCTTCATAGCATACCTTTCTAACAAGTCTTCATAGCATACCTTTCTAACAAGTCTTCATAGCCTACCTTTCTAACAAGTCTTCATAGCATACCTTTCTAACAAGTCTTCATAGCATACCTTTCTAACAAGTCTTCATAGCATACCTTTCTAACAAGTCTTCATAGCATACCTTTCTAACAAGTCTTCATAGCATAACTTTCTAACAAGTCTTCATAGCATACCTTTCTAACAAGTCTTCATAGCATACCTTTCTAACAAGTCTTCATAGCATACCTTTCTAACAAGTCTTCATAGCATACCTTTTTAACAAGTCTTTATAGCATACCTTTCTAACAAGTCTTCATAGCATACCTTTCTAACAAGTCTTCATAGCATACCTTTCTAACAAGTCTTCATAGCATAACTTTCTAACAAGTCTTCATAGCATAACTTTCTAACAAGTCTTCATAGCATACCTTTCTAACAAGTCTTCATAGCATACCTTTCTAACAAGTCTTCATAGCATACCTTTCTAACAAGTCTTCATAGCATACCTTTCTAACAAGTCTTCATAGCATACCTTTCTAACAAGTCTTCATAGCATACCTTTCTAACAAGTCTTCATAGCATACCTTTCTAACAAGTCTTCATAGCCTACCTTTCTAACAAGTCTTCATAGCATACCTTTCTAACAAGTCTTCATAGCATACCTTTCTAACAAGTCTTCATAGCATACCTTTCTAACAAGTCTTCATAGCATACCTTTCTAACAAGTCTTCATAGCATACCTTTCTAACAAGTCTTCATAGCATACCTTTCTAACAAGTCTTCATAGCATACCTTTCTAACAAGTCTTCATAGCATAACTTTCTAACAAGTCTTCATAGCATAACTTTCTAACAAGTGTTCATAGCATACCTTTCTAACAAGTCTTCATAGCATACCTTTCTAACAAGTCTACATAGCATAACTTTCTAACAAGTCTTCATAGCATACCTTTCTAACAAGTCTTCATAGCATACTTTTCTAACAAGTCTTCATAGCATACCTTTCTAACAAGTCTTCATAGCATAACTTTCTAACAAGTCTTCATAGCATACCTTTCTAACAAGTCTTCATAGCATACCTTTCTAACAAGTCTTCATAGCATACCTTTCTAACAAGTCTTCATAGCATACCTTTCTAACAAGTCTTCATAGCATACCTTTCTAACAAGTCTTCATAGCATAACTTTCTAACAAGTCTTCATAGCATACCTTTCTAACAAGTCTTCATAGCATACCTTTCTAACAAGTCTTCATAGCATACCTTTCTAACAAGTCTTCATAGCATACCTTTCTAACAAGTCTTCATAGCATACCTTTCTAACAAGTCTTCATAGCATAACTTTCTAACAAGTCTTTATAGCATACCTTTCTAACAAGTCTTCATAGCATACCTTTCTAACAAGTCTTCATAGCATACCTTTCTAACAAGTCTTCATAGCATACCTTTCTAACAAGTCTTCATAGCATAACTTTCTAACAAGTCTTCATAGCATACCTTTCTAACAAGTCTTCATAGCATACCTTTCTAACAAGTCTTCATAGCATACCTTTCTAACAAGTCTTCATAGCATACCTTTCTAACAAGTCTTCATAGCATAACTTTCTAACAAGTCTTCATAGCATAACTTTCTAACAAGTCTTCATAGCATACCTTTCTAACAAGTCTTCATAGCATACCTTTCTAACAAGTCTTCATAGCATAACTTTCTAACAAGTCTTCATAGCATACCTTTCTAACAAGTCTTCATAGCATACCTTTCTAACAAGTCTTCATAGCATACCTTTCTAACAAGTCTTCATAGCATACCTTTCTAACAAGTCTTCATAGCATAACTTTCTAACAAGTCTTCATAGCATACCTTTCTAACAAGTCTTCATAGCATACCTTTCTAACAAGTCTTCATAGCATACCTTTCTAACAAGTCTTCATAGCATAACTTTCTAACAAGTCTTCATAGCATAACTTTCTAACAAGTCTTCATAGCATACCTTTCTAACAAGTCTTCATAGCATACCTTTCTAACAAGTCTTCATAGCATACCTTTCTAACAAGTCTTCATAGCATACCTTTCTAACAAGTCTTCATAGCATACCTTTCTAACAAGTCTTCATAGCATACCTTTCTAACAAGTCTTCATAGCATACCTTTCTAACAAGTCTTCATAGCATACCTTTCTAACAAGTCTTCATAGCATACCTTTCTAACAAGTCTTCATAGCATACCTTTCTAACAAGTCTTCATAGCATACCTTTCTAACAAGTCTTCATAGCATACCTTTCTAACAAGTCTTCATAGCATACCTTTCTAACAAGTCTTCATAGCATACCTTTCTAACAAGTCTTCATAGCCTACCTTTCTAACAAGTCTTCATAGCATACCTTTCTAACAAGTCTTCATAGCATACCTTTCTAACAAGTCTTCATAGCATACCTTTCTAACAAGTCTTCATAGCATACCTTTCTAACAAGTCTTCATAGCATACCTTTCTAACAAGTCTTCATAGCATAACTTTCTAACAAGTCTTCATAGCATAACTTTCTAACAAGTCTTCATAGCATACCTTTCTAACAAGTCTTCATAGCATACCTTTCTAACAAGTCTTCATAGCATACCTTTCTAACAAGTCTTCATAGCATACCTTTCTAACAAGTCTTCATAGCATACCTTTCTAACAAGTCTTCATAGCATACCTTTCTAACAAGTCTTCATAGCATACCTTTCTAACAAGTCTTCATAGCCTACCTTTCTAACAAGTCTTCATAGCATACCTTTCTAACAAGTCTTCATAGCATACCTTTCTAACAAGTCTTCATAGCATACCTTTCTAACAAGTCTTCATAGCATACCTTTCTAACAAGTCTTCATAGCATAACTTTCTAACAAGTCTTCATAGCATACCTTTCTAACAAGTCTTCATAGCATACCTTTCTAACAAGTCTTCATAGCATACCTTTCTAACAAGTCTTCATAGCATACCTTTCTAACAAGTCTTCATAGCATACCTTTCTAACAAGTCTTCATAGCATACCTTTCTAACAAGTCTTCATAGCATACCTTTCTAACAAGTCTTCATAGCATAACTTTCTAACAAGTCTTCATAGCATAACTTTCTAACAAGTCTTCATAGCATACCTTTCTAACAAGTCTTCATAGCATACCTTTCTAACAAGTCTTCATAGCATACCTTTCTAACAAGTCTTCATAGCATACCTTTCTAACAAGTCTTCATAGCATACCTTTCTAACAAGTCTTCATAGCATACCTTTCTAACAAGTCTTCATAGCATACCTTTCTAACAAGTCTTCATAGCATACCTTTCTAACAAGTCTTCATAGCATACCTTTCTAACAAGTCTTCATAGCATACCTTTCTAACAAGTCTTCATAGCATACCTTTCTAACAAGTCTTCATAGCATACCTTTCTAACAAGTCTTCATAGCATACCTTTCTAACAAGTCTTCATAGCATACCTTTCTAACAAGTCTTCATAGCATACCTTTCTAACAAGTCTTCATAGCATACCTTTCTAACAAGTCTTCATAGCATAACTTTCTAACAAGTCTTCATAGCATACCTTTCTAACAAGTCTTCATAGCATACCTTTCTAACAAGTCTTCATAGCATACCTTTCTAACAAGTCTTCATAGCATACCTTTCTAACAAGTCTTCATAGCATAACTTTCTAACAAGTCTTCATAGCATACCTTTCTAACAAGTCTTCATAGCATACCTTTCTAACAAGTCTTCATAGCATACCTTTCTAACAAGTCTTCATAGCATACCTTTCTAACAAGTCTTCATAGCATAACTTTCTAACAAGTCTTCATAGCATAACTTTCTAACAAGTCTTCATAGCATACCTTTCTAACAAGTCTTCATAGCATACCTTTCTAACAAGTCTTCATAGCATAACTTTCTAACAAGTCTTCATAGCATACCTTTCTAACAAGTCTTCATAGCATACCTTTCTAACAAGTCTTCATAGCATACCTTTCTAACAAGTCTTCATAGCATACCTTTCTAACAAGTCTTCATAGCATAACTTTCTAACAAGTCTTCATAGCATACCTTTCTAACAAGTCTTCATAGCATACCTTTCTAACAAGTCTTCATAGCATACCTTTCTAACAAGTCTTCATAGCATACCTTTCTAACAAGTCTTCATAGCATACCTTTCTAACAAGTCTTCATAGCATACCTTTCTAACAAGTCTTCATAGCATACCTTTCTAACAAGTCTTCATAGCATACCTTTCTAACAAGTCTTCATAGCATAACTTTCTAACAAGTCTTCATAGCATACCTTTCTAACAAGTCTTCATAGCATACCTTTCTAACAAGTCTTCAT
>OY744550.1:58368142-58425642 GCA_963556195.1 Sepiola atlantica
TTCTAACAAGTCTCCATAGCATACCTTTCTAACAAGTCTTCATAGCATACCTTTCTAACAAGTCTTCATAGCATACCTTTCTAACAAGTCTTCATAGCATACCTTTCTAACAAGTCTTCATAGCATACCTTTCTAACAAGTCTTCATAGCATACCTTTCTAACAAGTCTTCATAGCATACCTTTCTAACAAGTCTTCATAGTATACCTTTCTAACAAGTCTTCATAGCATACCTTTCTAACAAGTCTTCATAGCATACCTTTCTAACAAGTCTTCATAGCATACCTTTCAAACAAGTCTCCATAGCATACCTTTCTAACAAGTCTTCATAGCATACCTTTCTAACAAGTCTTCATAGCATACCTTTCTAACAAGTCTTCATAGCATACCTTTCTAACAAGTCTTCATAGCATACCTTTCTAACAAGTCTTCATAGCATACCTTTCTAACAAGTCTTCATAGCATACCTTTCTAACAAGTCTTCATAGCATACCTTTCTAACAAGTCTTCATAGCATACCTTTCTAACAAGTCTTCATAGCATACCTTTCTAACAAGTCTTCATAGCATACCTTTCTAACAAGTCTTCATAGCATACCTTTCTAACAAGTCTTCATAGCATACCTTTCTAACAAGTCTTCATAGCATACCTTTCTAACAAGTCTTCATAGCATACCTTTCTAACAAGTCTTCATAGCATACCTTTCTAACAAGTCTTCATAGCATACCTTTCTAACAAGTCTTCATAGCATACCTTTCTAACAAGTCTTCATAGCATACCTTTCTAACAAGTCTTCATAGCATACCTTTCAAACAAGTCTCCATAGCATACCTTTCTAACAAGTCTTCATAGCATACCTTTCAAACAAGTCTTCATAGCATACCTTTCTAACAAGTCTTCATAGCATACCTTTCTAACAAGTCTTCATAGCATACCTTTCTAACAAGTCTTCATAGCATACCTTTCTAACAAGTCTTCATAGCATACCTTTCTAACAAGTCTTCATAGCATACCTTTCTAACAAGTCTTCATAGCATACCTTTCTAACAAGTCTTCATAGCATACCTTTCTAACAAGTCTTCATAGCATACCTTTCTAACAAGTCTTCATAGCATACCTTTCTAACAAGTCTTCATAGCATACCTTTCTAACAAGTCTTCATAGCATACCTTTCTAACAAGTCTTCATAGCATACCTTTCTAACAAGTCTTCATAGCATACCTTTCTAACAAGTCTTCATAGCATACCTTTCTAACAAGTCTTCATAGCATACCTTTCTAACAAGTCTTCATAGCATACCTTTCTAACAAGTCTTCATAGCATACCTTTCTAACAAGTCTTCATAGCATACCTTTCTAACAAGTCTTCATAGCATACCTTTCTAACAAGTCTTCATAGCATACCTTTCTAACAAGTCTTCATAGCATACCTTTCTAACAAGTCTTCATAGCATACCTTTCTAACAAGTCTTCATAGCATACCTTTCAAACAAGTCTCCATAGCATACCTTTCTAACAAGTCTTCATAGCATACCTTTCAAACAAGTCTTCATAGCATACCTTTCTAACAAGTCTTCATAGCATACCTTTCTAACAAGTCTTCATAGCATACCTTTCTAACAAGTCTTCATAGCATACCTTTCTAACAAGTCTTCATAGCATACCTTTCTAACAAGTCTTCATAGCATACCTTTCTAACAAGTCTTCATAGCATACCTTTCTAACAAGTCTTCATAGCATACCTTTCTAACAAGTCTTCATAGCATACCTTTCTAACAAGTCTTCATAGCATACCTTTCTAACAAGTCTTCATAGCATACCTTTCTAACAAGTCTTCATAGCATACCTTTCTAACAAGTCTTCATAGTATACCTTTCTAACAAGTCTTCATAGCATACCTTTCTAACAAGTCTTCATAGCATACCTTTCTAACAAGTCTTCATAGCATACCTTTCAAACAAGTCTCCATAGCATACCTTTCTAACAAGTCTTCATAGCATACCTTTCTAACAAGTCTTCATAGCATACCTTTCTAACAAGTCTTCATAGCATACCTTTCTAACAAGTCTTCATAGCATACCTTTCTAACAAGTCTTCATAGCATACCTTTCTAACAAGTCTTCATAGCATACCTTTCTAACAAGTCTTCATAGCATACCTTTCTAACAAGTCTTCATAGCATACCTTTCTAACAAGTCTTCATAGCATACCTTTCTAACAAGTCTTCATAGCATACCTTTCTAACAAGTCTTCATAGCATACCTTTCTAACAAGTCTTCATAGCATACCTTTCTAACAAGTCTTCATAGCATACCTTTCTAACAAGTCTTCATAGCATACCTTTCAAACAAGTCTCCATAGCATACCTTTCTAACAAGTCTTCATAGCATACCTTTCAAACAAGTCTTCATAGCATACCTTTCTAACAAGTCTTCATAGCATACCTTTCTAACAAGTCTTCATAGCATACCTTTCTAACAAGTCTTCATAGCATACCTTTCTAACAAGTCTTCATAGCATACCTTTCTAACAAGTCTTCATAGCATACCTTTCTAACAAGTCTTCATAGCATACCTTTCTAACAAGTCTTCATAGCATACCTTTCTAACAAGTCTTCATAGCATACCTTTCTAACAAGTCTTCATAGCATACCTTTCTAACAAGTCTTCATAGCATACCTTTCTAACAAGTCTTCATAGCATACCTTTCTAACAAGTCTTCATAGCATACCTTTCTAACAAGTCTTCATAGCATACCTTTCTAACAAGTCTTCATAGCATACCTTTCTAACAAGTCTTCATAGCATACCTTTCTAACAAGTCTTCATAGCATACCTTTCTAACAAGTCTTCATAGCATACCTTTCTAACAAGTCTTCATAGCATACCTTTCTAACAAGTCTTCATAGTATACCTTTCTAACAAGTCTTCATAGCATACCTTTCTAACAAGTCTTCATAGCATACCTTTCTAACAAGTCTTCATAGCATACCTTTCAAACAAGTCTCCATAGCATACCTTTCTAACAAGTCTTCATAGCATACCTTTCTAACAAGTCTTCATAGCATACCTTTCTAACAAGTCTTCATAGCATACCTTTCTAACAAGTCTTCATAGCATACCTTTCTAACAAGTCTTCATAGCATACCTTTCTAACAAGTCTTCATAGCATACCTTTCTAACAAGTCTTCATAGCATACCTTTCTAACAAGTCTTCATAGCATACCTTTCTAACAAGTCTTCATAGCATACCTTTCTAACAAGTCTTCATAGCATACCTTTCTAACAAGTCTTCATAGCATACCTTTCTAACAAGTCTTCATAGCATACCTTTCTAACAAGTCTTCATAGCATACCTTTCTAACAAGTCTTCATAGCATACCTTTCTAACAAGTCTTCATAGCATACCTTTCTAACAAGTCTTCATAGCATACCTTTCTAACAAGTCTTCATAGCATACCTTTCTAACAAGTCTTCATAGCATACCTTTCTAACAAGTCTTCATAGCATACCTTTCAAACAAGTCTCCATAGCATACCTTTCTAACAAGTCTTCATAGCATACCTTTCAAACAAGTCTTCATAGCATACCTTTCTAACAAGTCTTCATAGCATACCTTTCTAACAAGTCTTCATAGCATACCTTTCTAACAAGTCTTCATAGCATACCTTTCTAACAAGTCTTCATAGCATACCTTTCTAACAAGTCTTCATAGCATACCTTTCTAACAAGTCTTCATAGCATACCTTTCTAACAAGTCTTCATAGCATACCTTTCTAACAAGTCTTCATAGCATACCTTTCTAACAAGTCTTCATAGCATACCTTTCTAACAAGTCTTCATAGCATACCTTTCTAACAAGTCTTCATAGCATACCTTTCTAACAAGTCTTCATAGCATACCTTTCTAACAAGTCTTCATAGCATACCTTTCTAACAAGTCTTCATAGCATACCTTTCTAACAAGTCTTCATAGCATACCTTTCTAACAAGTCTTCATAGCATACCTTTCTAACAAGTCTTCATAGCATACCTTTCTAACAAGTCTTCATAGCATACCTTTCTAACAAGTCTTCATAGCATACCTTTCTAACAAGTCTTCATAGCATACCTTTCTAACAAGTCTTCATAGCATACCTTTCTAACAAGTCTTCATAGCATACCTTTCAAACAAGTCTCCATAGCATACCTTTCTAACAAGTCTTCATAGCATACCTTTCAAACAAGTCTTCATAGCATACCTTTCTAACAAGTCTTCATAGCATACCTTTCTAACAAGTCTTCATAGCATACCTTTCTAACAAGTCTTCATAGCATACCTTTCTAACAAGTCTTCATAGCATACCTTTCTAACAAGTCTTCATAGCATACCTTTCTAACAAGTCTTCATAGCATACCTTTCTAACAAGTCTTCATAGCATACCTTTCTAACAAGTCTTCATAGCATACCTTTCTAACAAGTCTTCATAGCATACCTTTCTAACAAGTCTTCATAGCATACCTTTCTAACAAGTCTTCATAGCATACCTTTCTAACAAGTCTTCATAGTATACCTTTCTAACAAGTCTTCATAGCATACCTTTCTAACAAGTCTTCATAGCATACCTTTCTAACAAGTCTTCATAGCATACCTTTCAAACAAGTCTCCATAGCATACCTTTCTAACAAGTCTTCATAGCATACCTTTCTAACAAGTCTTCATAGCATACCTTTCTAACAAGTCTTCATAGCATACCTTTCTAACAAGTCTTCATAGCATACCTTTCTAACAAGTCTTCATAGCATACCTTTCTAACAAGTCTTCATAGCATACCTTTCTAACAAGTCTTCATAGCATACCTTTCTAACAAGTCTTCATAGCATACCTTTCTAACAAGTCTTCATAGCATACCTTTCTAACAAGTCTTCATAGCATACCTTTCTAACAAGTCTTCATAGCATACCTTTCTAACAAGTCTTCATAGCATACCTTTCTAACAAGTCTTCATAGCATACCTTTCTAACAAGTCTTCATAGCATACCTTTCAAACAAGTCTCCATAGCATACCTTTCTAACAAGTCTTCATAGCATACCTTTCAAACAAGTCTTCATAGCATACCTTTCTAACAAGTCTTCATAGCATACCTTTCTAACAAGTCTTCATAGCATACCTTTCTAACAAGTCTTCATAGCATACCTTTCTAACAAGTCTTCATAGCATACCTTTCTAACAAGTCTTCATAGCATACCTTTCTAACAAGTCTTCATAGCATACCTTTCTAACAAGTCTTCATAGCATACCTTTCTAACAAGTCTTCATAGCATACCTTTCTAACAAGTCTTCATAGCATACCTTTCTAACAAGTCTTCATAGCATACCTTTCTAACAAGTCTTCATAGCATACCTTTCTAACAAGTCTTCATAGCATACCTTTCTAACAAGTCTTCATAGCATACCTTTCTAACAAGTCTTCATAGCATACCTTTCTAACAAGTCTTCATAGCATACCTTTCTAACAAGTCTTCATAGCATACCTTTCTAACAAGTCTTCATAGCATACCTTTCTAACAAGTCTTCATAGCATACCTTTCTAACAAGTCTTCATAGCATACCTTTCTAACAAGTCTTCATAGCATACCTTTCTAACAAGTCTTCATAGCATACCTTTCTAACAAGTCTTCATAGCATACCTTTCTAACAAGTCTTCATAGCATACCTTTCTAACAAGTCTTCATAGCATACCTTTCTAACAAGTCTTCATAGCATACCTTTCTAACAAGTCTTCATAGCATACCTTTCAAACAAGTCTCCATAGCATACCTTTCTAACAAGTCTTCATAGCATACCTTTCAAACAAGTCTTCATAGCATACCTTTCTAACAAGTCTTCATAGCATACCTTTCTAACAAGTCTTCATAGCATACCTTTCTAACAAGTCTTCATAGCATACCTTTCTAACAAGTCTTCATAGCATACCTTTCTAACAAGTCTTCATAGCATACCTTTCTAACAAGTCTTCATAGCATACCTTTCTAACAAGTCTTCATAGCATACCTTTCTAACAAGTCTTCATAGCATACCTTTCTAACAAGTCTTCATAGCATACCTTTCTAACAAGTCTTCATAGCATACCTTTCTAACAAGTCTTCATAGCATACCTTTCTAACAAGTCTTCATAGCATACCTTTCTAACAAGTCTTCATAGCATACCTTTCTAACAAGTCTTCATAGCATACCTTTCTAACAAGTCTTCATAGCATACCTTTCTAACAAGTCTTCATAGCATACCTTTCTAACAAGTCTTCATAGCATACCTTTCTAACAAGTCTTCATAGCATACCTTTCTAACAAGTCTTCATAGCATACCTTTCTAACAAGTCTTCATAGCATACCTTTCTAACAAGTCTTCATAGCATACCTTTCTAACAAGTCTTCATAGCATACCTTTCTAACAAGTCTTCATAGCATACCTTTCAAACAAGTCTCCATAGCATACCTTTCTAACAAGTCTTCATAGCATACCTTTCAAACAAGTCTTCATAGCATACCTTTCTAACAAGTCTTCATAGCATACCTTTCTAACAAGTCTTCATAGCATACCTTTCTAACAAGTCTTCATAGCATACCTTTCTAACAAGTCTTCATAGCATACCTTTCTAACAAGTCTTCATAGCATACCTTTCTAACAAGTCTTCATAGCATACCTTTCTAACAAGTCTTCATAGCATACCTTTCTAACAAGTCTTCATAGCATACCTTTCTAACAAGTCTTCATAGCATACCTTTCTAACAAGTCTTCATAGCATACCTTTCTAACAAGTCTTCATAGCATACCTTTCTAACAAGTCTTCATAGCATACCTTTCTAACAAGTCTTCATAGCATACCTTTCTAACAAGTCTTCATAGCATACCTTTCTAACAAGTCTTCATAGCATACCTTTCTAACAAGTCTTCATAGCATACCTTTCAAACAAGTCTCCATAGCATACCTTTCTAACAAGTCTTCATAGCATACCTTTCTAACAAGTCTTCATAGCATACCTTTCTAACAAGTCTTCATAGCATACCTTTCTAACAAGTCTTCATAGCATACCTTTCTAACAAGTCTTCATAGCATACCTTTCTAACAAGTCTTCATAGCATACCTTTCTAACAAGTCTTCATAGCATACCTTTCTAACAAGTCTTCATAGCATACCTTTCTAACAAGTCTTCATAGCATACCTTTCTAACAAGTCTTCATAGCATACCTTTCTAACAAGTCTTCATAGCATACCTTTCTAACAAGTCTTCATAGCATACCTTTCTAACAAGTCTTCATAGCATACCTTTCTAACAAGTCTTCATAGCATACCTTTCTAACAAGTCTTCATAGCATACCTTTCTAACAAGTCTTCATAGCATACCTTTCAAACAAGTCTTCATAGCATACCTTTCTAATAAGTCTTCATAGCATACCTTTCAAACAAGTCTTCATAGCATACCTTTCTAACAAGTCTTCATAGCATACCTTTCTAACAAGTCTTCATAGCATACCTTTCTAACAAGTCTTCATAGCATACCTTTCTAACAAGTCTTCATAGCATACCTTTCTAACAAGTCTTCATAGCATACCTTTCTAACAAGTCTTCATAGCATACCTTTCTAACAAGTCTTCATAGCATACCTTTCTAACAAGTCTTCATAGCATACCTTTCTAACAAGTCTTCATAGCATACCTTTCTAACAAGTCTTCATAGCATACCTTTCTAACAAGTCTTCATAGCATACCTTTCAAACAAGTCTCCATAGCATACCTTTCAAACAAGTCTTCATAGCATACCTTTCAAACAAGTCTTCATAGCATACCTTTCTAACAAGTCTTCATAGCATACCTTTCTAACAAGTCTTCATAGCATACCTTTCAAACAAGTCTCCATAGCATACCTTTCTAACAAGTCTTCATAGCATACCTTTCTAACAAGTCTTCATAGCATACCTTTCTAACAAGTCTTCATAGCATACCTTTCTAACAAGTCTTCATAGCATACCTTTCTAACAAGTCTTCATAGCATACCTTTCTAACAAGTCTTCATAGCATACCTTTCTAACAAGTCTTCATAGCATACCTTTCTAACAAGTCTTCATAGCATACCTTTCTAACAAGTCTTCATAGCATACCTTTCTAACAAGTCTTCATAGCATACCTTTCTAACAAGTCTTCATAGCATACCTTTCTAACAAGTCTTCATAGCATACCTTTCTAACAAGTCTTCATAGCATACCTTTCTAACAAGTCTTCATAGCATACCTTTCTAACAAGTCTTCATAGCATACCTTTCTAACAAGTCTTCATAGCATACCTTTCTAACAAGTAATCATAGCATACCTTTCTAACAAGTCTTCATAGCATACCTTTCTAACAAGTCTTCATAGCATACCTTTCTAACAAGTCTTCATAGCATACCTTTCTAACAAGTCTTCATAGCATACCTTTCTAACAAGTCTTCATAGCATACCTTTCTAACAAGTCTTCATAGCATACCTTTCTAACAAGTCTTCATAGCATACCTTTCAAACTAGTCTTCATAGCATACCTTTCTAACAAGTCTTCATAGCATACCTTTCTAACAAGTCTTCATAGCATACCTTTCTAACAAGTCTTCATAGCATACCTTTCTAACAAGTCTTCATAGCATACCTTTCTAACAAGTCTTCATAGCATACCTTTCTAACAAGTCTTCATAGCATACCTTTCTAACAAGTCTTCATAGCATACCTTTCTAACAAGTCTTCATAGCATACCTTTCTAACAAGTCTTCATAGCATACCTTTCTAACAAGTCTTCATAGCATACCTTTCTAACAAGTCTTCATAGCATACCTTTCTAACAAGTCTTCATAGCATACCTTTCTAACAAGTCTTCATAGCATACCTTTCAAACAAGTCTCCATAGCATACCTTTCTAACAAGTCTTCATAGCATACCTTTCCAACAAGTCTTCATAGCATACCTTTCTAACAAGTCTTCATAGCATACCTTTCTAACAAGTCTTCATAGCATACCTTTCTAACAAGTCTTCATAGCATACCTTTCTAACAAGTCTTCATAGCATACCTTTCTAACAAGTCTTCATAGCATACCTTTCTAACAAGTCTTCATAGCATACCTTTCTAACAAGTCTTCATAGCATACCTTTCTAACAAGTCTTCATAGCATACCTTTCTAACAAGTCTTCATAGCATACCTTTCTAACAAGTCTTCATAGCATACCTTTCTAACAAGTCTTCATAGCATACCTTTCTAACAAGTCTTCATAGCATACCTTTCTAACAAGTCTTCATAGCATACCTTTCTAACAAGTCTTCATAGCATACCTTTCAAACAAGTCTTCATAGCATACCTTTCTAATAAGTCTTCATAGCATACCTTTCAAACAAGTCTTCATAGCATACCTTTCTAACAAGTCTTCATAGCATACCTTTCTAACAAGTCTTCATAGCATACCTTTCTAACAAGTCTTCATAGCATACCTTTCTAACAAGTCTTCATAGCATACCTTTCTAACAAGTCTTCATAGCATACCTTTCTAACAAGTCTTCATAGCATACCTTTCTAACAAGTCTTCATAGCATACCTTTCTAACAAGTCTTCATAGCATACCTTTCTAACAAGTCTTCATAGCATACCTTTCTAACAAGTCTTCATAGCATACCTTTCTAACAAGTCTTCATAGCATACCTTTCTAACAAGTCTTCATAGCATACCTTTCAAACAAGTCTCCATAGCATACCTTTCAAACAAGTCTTCATAGCATACCTTTCAAACAAGTCTTCATAGCATACCTTTCTAACAAGTCTTCATAGCATACCTTTCTAACAAGTCTTCATAGCATACCTTTCAAACAAGTCTCCATAGCATACCTTTCTAACAAGTCTTCATAGCATACCTTTCTAACAAGTCTTCATAGCATACCTTTCTAACAAGTCTTCATAGCATACCTTTCTAACAAGTCTTCATAGCATACCTTTCTAACAAGTCTTCATAGCATACCTTTCTAACAAGTCTTCATAGCATACCTTTCTAACAAGTCTTCATAGCATACCTTTCTAACAAGTCTTCATAGCATACCTTTCTAACAAGTCTTCATAGCATACCTTTCTAACAAGTCTTCATAGCATACCTTTCTAACAAGTCTTCATAGCATACCTTTCTAACAAGTCTTCATAGCATACCTTTCTAACAAGTCTTCATAGCATACCTTTCTAACAAGTCTTCATAGCATACCTTTCTAACAAGTCTTCATAGCATACCTTTCTAACAAGTCTTCATAGCATACCTTTCTAACAAGTCTTCATAGCATACCTTTCTAACAAGTCTTCATAGCATACCTTTCTAACAAGTCTTCATAGCATACCTTTCTAACAAGTCTTCATAGCATACCTTTCTAACAAGTCTTCATAGCATACCTTTCTAACAAGTCTTCATAGCATACCTTTCTAACAAGTCTTCATAGCATACCTTTCTAACAAGTCTTCATAGCATACCTTTCTAACAAGTCTTCATAGCATACCTTTCTAACAAGTCTTCATAGCATACCTTTCTAACAAGTCTTCATAGCATACCTTTCTAACAAGTCTTCATAGCATACCTTTCTAACAAGTCTTCATAGCATACCTTTCTAACAAGTCTTCATAGCATACCTTTCTAACAAGTCTTCATAGCATACCTTTCTAACAAGAATTGTTATCTTAAGAATCACCGTCGTCCATTACTTTCATGCAGTTTTGATTTCTCTGAAATTACACCTGCCGGTAATGTGTTTACAAGAGTTAAGAGCAACGACACCATTCAACTGTGAAAACGCAATCAACTGGCAAAGTATGTTCACATAAGTAAATGCAACCCGGTTCGAAATTTTATTATTTTATTTTTACTATTATTATTATTTTTTTTTTGTATGTCGTTCTTTTTTTTGTTTTTGTTTTTATTTTACTATCTCAATCATTTTTGTTTTGTTTCATGTTTTTTGTTATTTTTGTTGTAATGTCATCATCATCATCATCATCATCATCATCATCATCATCATCATCATCATCATCATCATCATCATCATCATCATCATCACCACCACCACCACCACCATCACCATCACCATCACCACCATCATCATCATCATCATCATCATCATCATTATCACCACCACCACCACCATCATCACGTCGTCATCATCATCATCATCATCATCATCATCATCATCATCATCATCATCATCATCATCACCATCACCACTATCATCACCATCACAACCATCATCATCACCACCATCATCACCATCACCATCATCATCATCATCATCACCATCATCATCACCATCAGCATTATTACCACCACCACCAACATCATAATCATCATCATCATCTCCATCATCATCATCACCACCACCACCATCATCGTGTCATCGTCGCCATCATCATCATCATCATCATCATCATCATCATCATCATCATCATCATCATCATCATCATCATCAGATAAGGAGAGTAGAAAGTGAACATTCGGTTTACTTTCGACAGCCTCATAACTCTCGCTTCCCTTTATTTTGTCCTTTAGTCCACACATTCCATGAGCGATGTTTCTGACAAAGAGGGGAAAAATGATGTTTCTTAGGTTAGAATCTATCCATCTAACACTTATCGTTGGATAATTTTTGACCTTGGAGTGGTATTTTTCTTGTAGCTCCTTACATCAAGTTGCTTAATGCCTTGTCTGGAGCGATTTTCATAAACACACACACACACACACACACTCACACACACACACAACTCATTCCGTGTACTAACTATTTCATTTTTGAAATGATTAAAAATTAAAAAAACAATAAAAATTAAAATCGCAATCGTCATCATCATCATCGTCATCGTCATCGTCATCGTCATTGTCATCATCGTCATCATCATCATAATCAGCAGCAGCAGCAGCAGAAGCAGCAGCAATTAAACCTCCACTTACATGCTGGCTAAAAAAATTACATTCCAAACTAACCTATCTCTGGACAGGTCTTTATTTATCCCTCTTTCTCTCAAATCCATTTTTATCACTTCCTCACATGTTTTCCCCCATAGTCGGTGGATAGCAGGAGCAAGTGTCTACGTCTTTCTCCATGATTGCCTGGGAACTCTCTCACTGCTATGTGAATCCACTTAAAAGGTTTGGGCGAAATTACTATGCCCTGTAGTCTGATTGGTCATCGTGTGACCAAACAACCTCACTAGGGCTGCTCTCTGCAAATGTTTGCGACTCTTACACGCTGACGTAACTAGTAAACGTGGAGACAAAATTGTCAGCCTTGAAAGCAGCAAAAAAGTTATGGCCACGTAATACTGCGATACTTTGAAAAGGATATTATCGACAATAAAATGAAATGATGACCTATGCGAAAAAATGTCGACGAACGTGCATCATCTCATCCAATCAAGTTGGCATTTTTTTTATCATTTTTGTTTCCATGTTTTTCATAAAAAGTTCAAATTGACAGGCTGCATGCAACAACAACTATAAAACACTGCATAGTCTATCTACAGGGTCACCTGTGGTTTCATTCGGCTTTTACTGAAGCAATAAGATTATGACTACGGATAAGACCAAAATGAAGATTTGCCGCCTGCTGTTACCGCTGAACCATGTCTGCCAGAAGAGCTTCCTGTTTCTTTCAATTGATTTAAATGCGCTAGACATAACGTTTATCCCTATCGGAAAAAAGCAAATCTCTTGTCGTAAGTTTTGCAAATGTAAAGCAAAAAATTCTTGCAATAACGCTTTCAATTTCAAAGACATTTACGTCATTCAGGAAAGGAAGGAGCCGCCATATTTGTTGAAGAAAAAATAATATGACCTGTTCATATGATTTTTTTAATAACAAGGCACAAAATCAAAGGAAAATATTTGACAAGTTTAGTTTACATAATTTTCTATGGAAATAAAATTTGAATATTTTTTTTTTTTTTTTGGTGTTTCTCACTAAAATTTGAAATCTTTTTGCTTAATTAATTGTATTATTATTTAAATTAAAGGAAAATATTTGACAAGTTTAGTTTACATAATTTTCTATGCAAATAAAATTTGAATATTTTTTTTTATTTTTTGGTGTTTCTCACTAAAATTTGAAATCTTTTTGCTTAATTAATTGTATTATTATTTAAATTAAAGGAAAATATTTGACAAGTTTAGTTTACATAATTTTCTATGGAAATAAAATTTGAATATTTTTTTTTATTTTTTGGTGTTTCTCACTAAAATTTGAAATCTTTTTGCTTAATTAATTGTATCATTATTTAAATTAAAGGAAAATATTTGACAAGTTTAGTTTACATAATTTTCTATGCAAATAAAATTTGTAGAGCTGTTTCTGTGTCTTAAATTTGAAATCATTTGGAATCTTTTACTTAATTAATTGTATTATTTTTATTGATTGTGTATTTTAATGATAGAATATTCATAACCCTTCAAAATGCTAGCAAGTTTACTGAAATTGATCAATGCAAAGAGAAGTTATTGGCTCTAAATGAAGGCCTCCCTTAATCAAATAGTGGGCATCTTTGATTCGAAATGGCGGAAAATTGACTATCAACCCAGACACTGGTTTTTACGAATTTCAGATAATTAAATTACAATATCTAAAGTCAAAATCTCTGTATATGAAAGTTTACATGGGACTCAACTCAGTTCTTAAACTATTACAGAGATGTATAGACTAGTGATGGGACGATTTCAATATTTTTCCAAATATCCGATACAGTCACCAATTCTGTTCTAAATTCCCGATTCCTGTACAATTCCGATTCTGATTCTTTTAAAGCCTCTAAATATTTAGCTATAGAGTTGTTTTTTATTTTTAAATTTTCGGATTAACATAAAAATCCATGTAATATGTGCATATATTTTCGGATTAACATAAAAATCCATGTAATATGTGCATATATTTTCGGATTAACATAAAAATCCATGTAATCTGTGCATATATTTTCGGATTAACATAAAAATCCATGTAATATGTGCATAAATTTTCGCAAACGTAAAAATACACTTGTGGAAGGTGATCTATCGATTATCGGTTATACTGATAGCTTAAAATCAATAAATATTGATCATTTTATCATTAGTAGCAGCAATGGAAAATTAAGTTTGACAGAAATCAAACAAAAAACAAAAAACAATTAAAAGAATCGTTTTCGGCATTGGAAAATAGACACAAATTTTTCTGGCTTCCAATACCCCAAAAAGTTCTGATTTTTCCAATTCCCGATTCTGATTAATCATTCCAACACCAGTATAGACCTCTGCAAAAAAAAAACCCAACATAAGTGTGACGTACTGACAAACGAACAGACCAACAACTATTTGTACCAAACGAGCAGGACATCCGATGATGAAACTTTTTTGATATTTGCATAGCGGTATTGAAGAACGACATTTTATTAAATAAGTATTATTCATTGTTATTTATTGAATAAATGTATTTCACTTGCCCGACAAATGACAGGGCAATGGTTAGGTAGATATGCAATGTAAAGGATCTGGTCTGATCCCTAACATTAGCTTAGACACTCTACTTGAGAAATTGGCCATTCCAAAACTTGATGTCCTAATAAGGGCAAACCGTTTTCGCTGGTTCGGGCATGTTGAAAGAAGCAAGGGGCATATCAGCACTTGCAGAGATCTGAGACTGAACAGCAAAAAAAAAAGAAGCCGGGCGCCCTAAGAAAACATCGAAAGAAACCATCAGGCAAGATCGTAAACAGTAGCAAATGGACACAATCAATGGGAGGTGACGGTGGTTAAGTGGATATCGACACAGACTGAAGACCTGGGTGTTCCAAGTTCGAATCCAGTCGGTTCCACAGTATCACTTTCACTTAGGGATGTTGGCAACCTTCTCGTGGTCCTTCTCGTAAGTACCTGATGTCTTTCCAGAAAGATTTCTAACTAGAAAAACATTGGGGAAACTAATTACAACACCAGAATCATCTGATTCACACGAAAGCAGAAGAAGACACAATCAATCCCAGAATCGTGATCACTGGAGACTTAGCATAACGACAGCCAGACAACGTCGAACCTCGAATGGAACAGATAAGACCAAAACGAAGATTTGTTACTGCTGAAGAGTTTCCTGCATCTTTCAATTGATTGAAATGTGTTAGACATAGCGTTATAAGCCTTTTGGCCAAGATCAAAGTGTAGTATCTGTTTCGATGGGTACTACACCCCATAGATCGGTATTGTCTTGGCCTTCGGGGCTTGATTTACGCCGGTCTATGGGTTTGTCCTGTGCAGTTCTAGGAGGTCCACCCTCCCAGGCTTCGCCTCTCCTCTTTGGGGAGGAGTAAGTTTATTGCTTACTGCCTGAGCCGCCCCTACCAGGGAATGCCGACGGGGCTGCCCAGGCAATTTTTGTAGGCCAGAGTGCTCACCTTCTCGGGCGCTGGTTTTTCAAATCCCACTTTCCTGACCTTGTGTCACATCTTACCGCTGTGGGAGGTAGATAAATAGTATAGCATTATAAGGGTCAATCTCAGCATACACTGTAAGACCAACTCCTATAATATTATTTGTATTTGTAACAACGAAAACGGTCGTAACACGAAAGGAAAACAAAAAGAAACTTTTTAGAAACAAACAACGAAAAGGTATTTATTTAAGTAACCTACACCGTTGGGTGTAGGTTAGAGAATGTTGAACAGTGTCCTAGTGAAGAAATAATCACGTTTGTTGACTGCAGCTTTTCTTGGAGAAATATAGCTTCAGTGAAGACAGCTTCGCTTGGCGTCGGTGACGTGAACAAAGGAGAGGAGACGATCTTTCTTCGTTGTCTTCAGGAAACGCTCTACCTGCTGTCTGCGATTCCTGAAGCGGCTGAAGTAGTCCTTCAGAGGACGGACGAAATAAATACGCTCTGAAAGCTGATTGGTCACCATCCCGGCCTAGAGGAATTTCGATCTATTTTTTTTTATTGAACTACGACGATCGGCACAAGTGGGAGTCACAATCTGGCACCGCGACCAGGATGTCACCCCTTAGATGGTTGACGATCACCGTGGGCCCGTGTGGAGTTCACATTTGTGTCTTTCGTTTTCAGTACTGTTTCTGGTTTATGTTTGTACTATTTGTCTGCGTATTTGAAATTCAATCGTTTGCACAGTTCCCAGTGTACTGCTTTCCCCACGCAGTCATGCCTGTTCTTGTATTCTTTTTTCACTTATTATATGATTTATTGTTTCTTCTCTTTGTCCACACAGTCTGCATTTACTGTTTTCCTGAGTTTTATCTATTTTAGCTTTAATGTAGTTTGTCCTAATCGCATTTTTCTGTGTAGCCATCAGTAAAGATTCCGTTTCTCTGTTCAGGTATCCTTTTCTTAGCCATGCCCAACTATTTTCGTTAGTTTCTTCTCTTGTAAGTCTTATTAAGCGTCCATGTAGTTGTTTTTCTTCCAACTTTTCTTTTCTTGTCGTTTTGTTTCTGGTATCGGTGCTTCCCGAGTTGCTCGATCGAACAGTGTCTCTTGCTGCGGTGATAAGTCTTTCCGTGTTCTGAATTATGTATTTCTCCAGCTCTTTTTTGAGTCTTCCACACAATCTTCTATACTTACCAGTCCTCTTCCCCCTTCGTTTGTTTTCATGTAGAGTTTGTCTGTATCGTCTTTTGGATGTAGAGCATTGTGCATGGTCATTAATTTTCTAGTCCTCTGGTCAAGGTGCCTGAGTTCTTCTTTAGTCCAGCCTATGAATGGTTCAGAGTATCTTATTAGTGCTACTGTCCAAGTGTTTATACCTTTTACTAGATTTCTGCTATATAATTTCGTTTCTAGGAGTTTTCTTGTTCTTTGTAAATATTCTTTTCCAATCTTCTCTTTCATTTCTGTACATTTGATGGTGTCTGCTTCCAGAACTTCTAAATATTTACAGCTATCCTGTTCGCCTAGCACCCTCATCTCCTCTTGGTTGGGCAGTTCTATGCCCTCTGTTGTCTTTAGTTTTCCTCTTTTCATTTCCTCTTGTCCATTCCGAATTCCATTTGAATGTCCTGACTGAAGATTCTAGTCATATTTATCAGCTTTTCCAGTTCCTTTTTGCTTTTTGCAAATAATTTCAGGTCGTCCATGTACATGGGTTGGTTTATTCTTTGTTCTGTGTCTATAAACTTGTATCCAGTATCACATTTGCTGAGTATATGGTTGAGCGGCATCATAGCTATTATAAACAGTAGTGGTGATAGGGAGTCTCCTTGGAAACTGCCTCTCTGTATTTTTATCTCGGTCAGGTGTTGTCCTCCGGCTGTCAGTTCTAGTCTCCATGTTTCTATTACTTTCTTAATAAGATTAATAATCCTGTCGGGTATGTAGACGCAGACAAAGAAGGTCCGCCGAATTTTATTAGTATACTAGAACTCCTCATCATGAACGCTGTAAACACGCTTCTGTGTCGATATTTTTAACTAGTTTGCTAAAAACACTCAGCGTTAAAAGGTGAGGATAAAGGGTAAGTGGAGTAAACCTGGGAAAAGAAGTGACACTCTCCCTTACACCTAATTAGGAGAGTAGAAAGTAGACCTTGGCTTTACTTTTGGCAGCCTCGTAACTCTCGCTGCTCTTATTTTGCCCTTTAGTCCTCACATTCCATGTTTCTGACAAAGGGGGAAGAATTTCTGTTTTCTGGGGTCGGAATCTATCCATCTAACACTTATCGTTGGCTAGTTTTTGACCTTGAAGTAGTATTTTTTTAGCTCCTTACATCAAGTGGCTTCATGCCTTGTCTGGAGCGATTTTTTATTAAAAAAAAAAAATATATATATTTTTACACATGGTGTTGAGTCTAGCTAGTTAACCAATCAGATTCTTTTGTTATTCTTTTAGCCAATCGTTGCACTTCTCACAAACAAAGGTTCGATTGATTTTACTTCCTATTTCATATTCTATTGTTCTGTTTTCTATAGGGTAGCCCATCCCTGTTTCTTTGTTGTGTCGAAACAATGGGTGACCTTATTTTAACACGTGATTGCTTGTATTTCTATTTTAGGTTTTAGTTTAGTTTAGTTTTTTATTTATTTATTTATTGGTTGGTTAATTAGCTAAACTAAACACCACGGCAACACAAACTCCATGCATTTTAGCCTGACGATTGCCCACGGAAGCCTCTGTGTAGCTTAATTGCCATAAAAATATTTTCATAACTTACTACCTAGCTCTACTCACGTATTGAGCACTGTTGATGTAAATACTGAAAATTGATACATAAAAGAATCTATCTCCTTATAACATTTTATGTGGATACATGAAATAATAATACACACACACACACACACACATATATATATATATATATATATAATGATAAACATTTGTTTTTTGTTTTTTGTTTATTATCTATGTACGTATATGTTTCGTCCTTTTTAATCGGGACTCATCAATATAGAGATATAACTATTCACTGCTGGTCGCGTGATTCGAAACCCCGGACTACGAGTATTTTACAGCTCAAATCCCGACACCTAGAACCATTCGATCACCACTGAATTGCTAAATAAACAGTGATAATTTTGACACTTATTTCGGCGGCTTGACGTCATAAGAGTGGGTAACCCAAACGTCACTGATGGGTTTCAATTTCTAATATCTTCCTTAACGTTTCAGACAAATGCATATCATGTTGATATAACATAAAATACAAAATATAATATGAATGAGTTATTTAGCTTTTTCCCTCTCTTTTCAGATTTTATGCCCACTGATTTGAGAAATTAATTATGCAAGTGATAAAATACTTCTTTTAAAATCAGCAGTAATAATTCCGATCCAGAGATCATATCGTCGACATTTCCAAGTTACAGACGCATCGAGTGAGAATTCAATTACACATTTGATGTGTTGTCGCAAAAGTAGCGGTCTTTCACGATCTGGGAAACCTTGCAATGTCAGCAAGAGGTGAGGAGACACCGGAACATGTTCAAGAGAGAGAGAGAGAGAGGGGTGGGGGAAGAGAGGGGGAGAAGGAGGTGAGAGAGAGGAGGGATAGAGAGAAAGAGAGAGGGAGAGATGGGGAAGAGAAGGGGTGGGAGGTGAGAGAGAGGAGGGAGAGAGAGAGAGTGAGAGATGAGAAGAGATGGGGGAGAGGGAGGTGAGAGAGAGAGAGAGGGGTAGGGAGATATGGGGAAAAGAGGGATGGGAGAAGGAGAGGAGGGAGAGAGAGAGAGATGGGGAAGAGAGGGGGAGAGGGATAGAGAGAGGAGGGAGATATGGGGAAGAGGGGGGAAGAGAGGGTGAGAGGGATGGGAGAAAGAGAGGAGGGAGAGAGGGGGGAGAGAAGTAAGAGAGAGAGGTGGGAGAGAGAGAAAGAAAGAAAGAGAGGGAGATATGGGAAGATAGGGGGAGAGGGAGGTGAGAGAGAGAAGGGAGAGAGAGGGGGAGAGAGTGAGAGATGGGAAAGGGAGGTGTGAGAGAGAGTGGGGGTAGGGAGATATGGGGAAGAGGGGGAAGAGAAGGCGGAGAGGGATGGGAGAAGGAGAGGAGGGAGAGAAAGAGAGGGAGAGAGCGGGAGAGGGGGGAAGAGAGTCAATGAAAATCAACCGATGTAAATTTTGAGGCTATCACAATGTCTGCGGATTTCACAAATTTCCCTGCATTTCTCAGCATATGTATCCATAAAAACTGAAACCAATCAAGTACCTTTGGCACACCGTGTATATATATATATATATATATATATATATATATATATATATATATATATATATATATATATATATATAATATTTATAAATAAATATTAAATTATTAATACCTACAGACGCTAGCGTTTCAAGCTTATTGTTCTCATCAGTGCAGGAAAATAACAATTTCAGACGGTCGGGAGGCGCGAACCCGGTTCACAGAGTCAGCCTAGAATCTGCAAGCAGTCGCCATATCCACTCGGCCAACGGAAACTGTCACGTAATTAAGGGAAATTAAAATCTATATATATCTAGAAGCGGGCACAGATAGAAGACTAGTCGAGAGTGTTAGAATGGAAATAGTGTTCCGACATAATGGAAATTGAAAAAAAGAAAAACCAAAAACTGTTATTTATGTATTCATCAACGTTTCGGATTTATTTAAGGGCTTCCTCAGGATGATTGTCTGAAGAAAATAGCACACAAGTACAAAATGCTTGAAACAAAGGCGGTAGCAGACGTAGGCCAGAAAAGGGGCGCTTATGAAAAAATGAATTATAAGATACAAATAGATTGTGGCAGTGGGAAATTGAGTTAAAAGTATATATATTTATTTATTTATATATATATGGAATTGGGTTGACAGTAGATTTTATTACCTGCCTTCTAATTCTTTCCTTTTTCTATTTTTTATTACCCACTTAGCTTGCGTTCCTTTCTTTTCCATTGAATACTTCAAAGTTTCAATCTATCTACATATTAAAGCATAAATATCTGATCTCCATATAAAATACACACATGCACACAAATTAATAGATACACAAGTACACATATATATATACATATATAAAAAAAAATAAAATATAACAAACACAAATATATACGCAAATATCCATACATGGACATACACATATATACACATATACTCAAGCACAAATATCTGGTCTTTATATAAAAAAGACACGTGTGCACAAATTAATATATACACAAGTACATACATAAACATATATATATATATATAAGTGTAGGTTTGTAATCCGAGGCTGTAGCAATGCGATGTAGTTGCCGGAAGGTGGAGAGGGTGAACAGAAATAAACGAGAAGAGAAAACGAATCTCAAAACGATTTATTAATATTTCACGTAAAAACTGATTAAGTACCAGAATAGTAAATACTGTCAGGTAAATAAAAAGTTCGGCAAAAGGTAATCTTAAATTTTCGAAAGAAAAACTTTCATGATCAAAAGACAACAATTAAAGACCGAAAGGGTCGAAAAACTGGAAAAACCGGAATTAAAATGTTGAAACACTGCAGCAGACAATTGGGAGTAGGAACGCAGAAAATGTTAAAATTTAATTAAATAATTATTCAGATAAAGTTAACATCTTCTTAACATTTGTTTATTTATATACTAATTATAATAATTTTATTATTTTTTATTTGATTTGATTTATTAACTTTTATTTATTTATTCAATTCTAAATTTAAATTTACGTGTGGACCGTTATTATTATATGTGCAGACAAAGGGGGATAACTTAGAACAAACGGAATATGTTTATAAATGAGATTAGAAATTTGAGAAGAAATTTAAATCAATTGTGGAAGGAATTAATGTTATGAGGGTAGGAAGGAACCGTTGGAACGGGGGGGGGGGAATAAGAAGAACCGTTGGAAATGGAAGGGGGATAAAGAGATAAAAATATATACACACACATATATATGTATTCAGATACACACACACATACATATATATATATATATATATATATATATATATATATATATATATATATATATATATATGTATATACATATATAAAATAATACACATATACATATGTATACATATATATACACATATATACACATATATAATATTCATATATATATATGTATATATATATATGTATATATATATATGTATACATACATACACATACATATAAACACACACACATACCGAAAGAAACACACATACACCTACACACATATATATATATGTATATATATATGTATATATATATATATATATATACATACACATAAACACACACACATACCGAAAGAAACACACATACACCTACACACATATACATACATATACATACATATACAGCCCTACATATGTATATATATAGATAGATACCGTTATATATACATATATAGTATACATAACCCATACATACATGTATATACATATACACCATTACAGATACATGCACATATACATACACATATAACATAAATATACATAAAATCATTATATATGCCCGCAGACAACATACACACACATACACATGTGTATACAGACATTTGTGTGCCTGCACACAAACACATACACATGTACACAGACATCGATATTTCTATAATTAAAACTAAAGTGCTTATATCATTCATTATTGCTCCTGTCGATCTCAGTTCAATTTGCTTACATTAATACCTGCTCTAATATTAATACAAGGAACTTACAAGATAAGTACCATAAAGACAAGCAAACTAATTAAATACAACGTATGTAATTGCAATAGTTAATTCTATATATAAACAAGTGATAACTATGAGGAAGTGCCAAAATCATATCATTATAGGGTGAGGTGTAGTGATTTTGGATAATATAGATTACTTAAGTTCAAAAAATCTGAATTTTAAATTTTTTAAAAAGGAAAAAGAAAAACATAAAAAATATAAAAAAGAAAAAAGAAAAGAAAAAAGAACAAAAAATTTAGTAGGTCTTATACTAACAATGAAGTAAAAATCAATAAAATCAAAATAATAATTCGATTACAATATTACGTAATAGTAGTTATTCATAATCTAATGTGTGTTCCTTGAAATGTTTGCAGTTTAAACTCGTTTTGTGTCTGACGTTGAGTAATTTTTCCCTGTCTTTAATAAATTATATGTTTTATACAATATTGTGTGTCACTGTGGTTTCTTCATCATGTAGTGTTGGTTGATATCTTCTCTGAGAGTACAAGATATATATATATATCTCTCTCTCTCTCCCTCTCTCTCTCTCTATATATATATATATGTGTGTGTGTGTGTGTGTGTGTGTGTGTGTGTGTGTGTGTGTGTGTGTGTCTGAGTGATTTTTCCCTGTCTTTAAATTTTACAATTTCAAGTTTCTCACCTAGGCATAAGAAACAGAGTGAGTTGAGTGATCTACATGTTTCTTATGCCTAGGTGAGAAACTTGAAATTGTAAAATTTAAAGACAGGGAAAAATGACTCATTTATCACCCGGAAAATCTGCATATATTTTTCACGAAATTTTTCTTTTCATTCACTGTGCTTTTTTAACAAAAATTCCTTTAATAATAATTTTCATATTTTTCAAATATTTGAACTTTGGTTTTTTCGAAAGCCAACTTATCCTCTGATGATAAGATTTCGATCTTTGAAAAGCCTTGGCTTAAGGAAAGAATAATAAACACTAGTTTATTACTGAATACACCTTGCATTGAACAATTGAAATTTGAAATAAATTTTGACAATCGTCGCATATTTATCACTCTTTTTTCTTCTATCTCTCTCTCTCTCTCTCTCTCTCTCTCTCTCTCTCTATATATATATATATATATATATATATATATATATATATATATATATATATATTAGACCTCTTCAAAATTGACCTTTTCCTTCAAACATATGGAAACTGCTATTATTCCCATTCTCCAAGGTCTAAATTAGCTAAATATACCAGTTATTGTGATCTTGGACCTTGGCTAATTTTATTAGTTTATTGCTTACTGTCTGAGGCGCCCCTACCGGGGAATACCGATGGGGCTGCCCAGGCAATTTTTAAATGGCCAGAGTGCTCACCTCTCGGGCGCTGGCTTTTCAACCCCCACTTTCCGACCAGACCTTGGGTTACATCTTACTTGTGGGAGTAGGATAAAACTGGCCTTGTGCCTAACTCCTGGAGAGGAGTAAATAATACTTTGGCTCGGCCTTTTGGTCGAGATCAAAGTGTAGTATCTGTTCCGATGGATACTTCACCCCATGCAGAGCCTAGTGGCGACTGTACCTAGTACTGAGGAACTGTTTGTGTGTGGTGACTGGAATGGACATATTGGTTCCACTCCTTGCGGTTATGAAGAAGTACATGGTGGACATGCTATTGGTATGAGGAATTATGTGATCTCAAGGCAGAAGCTTCCCGCAAATGCAAACACAAGTTTACACCACGCATAAAACTGTGGAAGCTGAAGGATCCAATCATTCAGGCTAAATTTGCTGAGAGATTTGTTTCTTCACATCGGGATACACGGGCAGTGAGTGTTGAAGAGCACTGGAAGAGGCTCAAGGATGGATTGAATGATACAGCGACGGAGGTGTGTGGAGTTTCATCCAAGCACAATTGGAGGAAACAAACCTGGTGGTGGAATGAGATTGTTGATCAAGCTGTTAGAGAGAAGAGACGATGCTACAGAGCATGGAAAACAGGAGGTAGTAGGGAAGCATACAATGGAGCCAAGTGTGCTGCTAAAGCTGCTGTACACCACGCTAAGTCAGAGGCCGATAAAGAGATTTTTCTCAAAATAAATCCCAAGTCAAGTGACATTTACAAGCTCGCAAAACAGATGTGCTGTGACAATCAAGATGTCTTGGGTGAAAAACCTATAAGGAACGACTCTGGTGAACTCTCATTGGATGATGAAGCGAAAAAACGGTCATGGAAACAGCACTACAAACGCTTGCTGAACGTTGAATTTCCATGGAACCCCGATGAGCTGACTTATGAACCTCCTATAGAAGGTCCTAGTACCCCCATTACCCAGGAGATGATCACTGAAGCAATCCGTAAAATGGGAGCTGATAAAGTAGCTGGGCCATCTGGTATAGTTGCTGAGATGCTCAAACCAACCGGTGAACTAGGGGCCAGTTTGGTGCATGAACTGATTGAAGCCATCATCAGAGAAGGATGCATACCTAAGGAATGGGAAGACAGCATTATAGTAAGTCTGTACAAAGGTAAAGACGATGCATTAAACAGAGGTAACTACCGTGGACTCAAGCTCATTGATCAGGTCATGAAAGTCTTAGAAAGAGTTGTTGAACAGCTGATCAGACAACAAATACAGATTGCTGATATGCAATTTGGCTTCATGCCCAGTAAGAGCACCACAGATGCAATTTTCATCATACGCCAAGTCATGGAGAAACATCTAGCAGCAAACAAACCACTGTACATGACATTTGTAGATTTGGAGAAAGCTTTTGACCGTGTCCCCAGAAGGGTCATCTGGTGGGCCCTGCGAAAGCTGGGTGTTACTGAGTGGTTGGTTCAGGTGATAACGTCTATGTACACCAATGTACGTAGTCGGGTACGAGTCGGTAACAGCTACAGCAACGAATTTGAGGTTAGAGTAGGCGTCCATCAGGGATCTGTCTTAAGTCCCCTTCTATTCATCATTGTACTCGAGGCTCTATCACTGGAATTCCATACTGGCTGCCCGTGGGAGCTGCTATATGCCGATGACCTAGCGATCATTGATACTTCACTTCAGTCACTCAAGGAACGTCTGGATAGATGGAAGAGTACCATGGAGGAGAAAGGTCTCAGAGTCAACATGGGTAAAACTAAGGTCATGATCGCAGGTCGAAACCTCAGCTTACTACAGAAAACAGGAAAATACCCGTGTGCTGTATGTCTGAAAGGAACTGGCAGCAACTCAATCATCTGCACTCACTGTTCATGTTGGGTCCACAAATGGTGCAGTGGCATAAAGGGCTCTCTCAAAGCAGATCCCCACTTTAAGTGCTTTCGTTGCACCTGCATGGCAAGACCAATAGATGGCAGACCACTGACGGAGATGGATACTGGTGACAACAAGCTGGAAGTAGTGACAGACTTTTGTTATCTTGGAGATGTGCTGTCATTAGGTGGAGGCTGTGAACTCGCGGCAGCTACACGTTGCAAGTGTGCCTGGAAAAAGTTTAGAGAGCTGCTACCAATCCTGACAAACAAACACCTGCCAACAACTACGAGAGGGCATGTATACTCCTCATGTGTCAGAAGTGTGCTGTTGTATGGCTCAGAAACTTGGGCTGTCTCTGCTGGCATACTAAGGAAGCTGCGCCGTAATGACAGGGCAATGGTCAGATGGATCTGTTTGGTGAGGCCTGAACAGTACGTTTCTTTTGAATCCCTGCTCTCACAGGTCGACTTGAAAAGCCTTGCGGACATTATGCGGAAGAACAGACTGCGTTGGTTGGGTCACATTGAGCGTAGTGATGGCTGGATTGCTAAAGTCCGACAGTTGAATGTGCCAGAACATCACCACTGGCAGACCCAAGTTGACTTGGGAGGACGTAGTCAAACGTGATTGGAAGGCCATGGGTATGGATTCCATCAAGCCTTGCCAAAGACAGGAGTGGAGAGGAAGACTTAGATTTCGAGACTAGACAATCAGGCCCCACCCTCATCAGAGGATTAATTGTGGCCTGATTCAACAAATAAATCGGTTGTTGATGATGATGATGATGATGATGATGATGATGATGATGATGATGATGATGATGATGATGATGATGATGATGATGATGATGATGATGATGATGATGATGATGATGATGATGATGGTGATGATGATGATGGTGGTGGTGATGATGATGATGATGATGATGATGATGATGATGATGATGATGATGATGATGATGATGATGATGATGATGATGATGATGATGATGATGATGATATATGCAAAACAGTTATCTTCCACGCTGATGATTCCTGGAAAATGATGAAACGTATATGTATGTGGATAAGAATAAAAAATATTTATCATAATATTGTTTATAGTCCATTTATTGCAGGCTGGGCCCTTTAAGGGAAGTAAAAAAAAATGGCTGCCAAATTAATGCTTAAATGCGGTGTTTGAGAAAGAATTTGAATTCTCAAATTCAAATCTCATTTCTAAATATATTTTTCCTTAAGTTATCCCCTTTGATCGCACATATTATAATAATAACGGCCCACATGTAAATTTATATTTAGAGTTGAATAAAGAAAAAGAGAAGAAAAAATTAATTAATAAATCATATAAAATAAAATATAATAAAATTATAATAATTAGTATATAAATAAACAAATGTTTATAATATTTTAACTTTAGTTGAATAATTGTTTAATTAAATTTTGACATTTTCTGCGTTCCTACTTCCAATTGTCTGCTGCGGTATTTCAATGATTTGACACCGGTTTTTCCCGTTTTTTCGACCCTCTCGGTCTTTTATTGTTTTCTTTTGAAAATGAAAGTTGTTCTTTCGAAAATTTAAGATTACCCTTTGCCGAACTTTTATTTGCCAGACAGTATTTACTATTCTGGTATTTAATCAGTTTTTCGTGAAATTATTAATAAATCGTTTTGAGTTTCACTTTCTCTCTTTGTTTATTTCTGTTCACCTTTTCCATCTTATGGTAACTACATCGCATTGCTACGGCCTCGGACGACTAATCTGCACTTATATATATATATATATATATATATATATATATATATATATATATATATATATATATATATATGTATGTGTGTGTGTGTGTGTGTGTGTGTGTGTGTGTTTAGTTGTGTACCTGTGTATCTATTAATTTGTACACACGTGTGTTTTTTATATAAAGATCAGAAATGTATATATGTGTATATATGTGTATATCCGTCTATAGATATATGCGTATATATCTGTGTTTGTTATTTTCTCTCTCTCTCTCTCTCTCTCTATATATATATATATATATATATATATATATATATATATATATATATATATATATATATATATATATATAAAGTAGTCGAGCTACATTTAGAAGTATCGGTTAGAAAAATATGAAATCAGATAGAAAACTAGATTACATGATGCCAGATATTTTTTCTCAAATAAATACAACATTTATTTTTTTTATTTATCAAATTATTTCAGTCAAATAATATTCTCAATGGTGTACAGGCATTTTTTCTTTTTATTTCATCGTCGCTTAAAAAAAAAATGTTTCATTTATTTAAAAAAAATCTTGCAATCATGTAATCTGTTTTTAAAAATCTGATTTCATATATATATATATATATATATATATATATATATATATATATATATATATATATATATATATATATATATATATATATATATATATACTCCTTATAATTTCGGAAATATTTCCAATTGTAAGCTTGATAAAGTTGTATTACAAGAATCAGAGCATATATATATATATATATATATATATATATATATATATATATATATATATATATATATATATATATGAAACTAGGTCAAACTAGGTCAAACAGTCGGCTGGTGAATACTTTTTCTTTTTCATTCTTTTCTATTATATTTAAACAGTTGCAAAATTTTGCACAGTGGAGTTAAAAAGAGACGCATCCGGAGGGAGAGTTGTGTTTAAAAAGTAACATGGCTGAAAGCGAGAGAATGAGAGTGAGAGAGAGAGAGAGTGAGAGAGAGAGAGAGAAGAGAGAGAAAGAGAGAGAGAGAGAGAAAGAGAGAGAGAGAAAGAGAAAGAGAGAGAAAGAGAATGAGAGAGAGAGTGAGAGAGAGAGTGAAAGAGAATGAGAGTGAGAGAGAGAGAAGAGAGAGGGACAAAGAAAGAGAGACAAAGAGAGAGAGAGACAAAGAGAGAGATGGAGAGAAAGAGAGAGAGAAAGAGAATGAGAGTGAGAGAGAGAAGAGAGAGAGAAGAGAGAGAGAAAGAGGGAGAAGGGATAAAAGAAAGATATTACACCAATGTTTAAATTATTCTATTTTATTTCCCAGGATCCCGGACAACACCGGGTAGTACTGCTACTGTCAGTTTTAAATAAATTTAAGTATAAATCTCCCCCCCCCCGTTTCTTTCTTTCTTTCTTTCTTTCTTCTTTTATCTCAAATATATATTTTTTAAATTCTAATACTTTTTTTAAAAAAGCTGACTCAGTGACTATCATTCATTATCGCTTCCCATCTAGATCCATTTGTATGACGTCACGTTCAGTGGAATAAGCCTTTTATGCAGATCTAGGTGGCCGTGGCTCTGTTTCGTTATCATAGGTCCCCGCCGCCAGTGCTTTTAGCGACAGCTTTTTATTGCCAGCAGCGTTTGCGGCAGCCACATCAAAGACAAGCTGTCGTACATTTAAAACCCTTTAAAAGTGTAAGCTTTTGTTCCGTCACCTTGGGCGAATTACCCGAATGATTTTGTAAAAATCAGCGAAAAATATTTAATTCTAGTCGGTTGGACTTAGTTGGAAATTTTCTTTCTTCTCGGCGTTGACCCCCTACCGCTAGTGACAGTGATTAAAAAGGCTATTCGTGCTTCGACTTAATATAGCTCGTCTGTTCCGATGGATACTGCACGCCTGTCCTGTGCAGTTCTAGGAGGTCCACCCTCCCAGGCTTCGCCTCCCCTCTTTGGGGAGGAGTAAGTTTATTGCTTACTGTCTGAGGCGCCCCTACCGGGGAATGCCGACGGGGCTGCCCAGGCAATTTTTAAATGGCCAGAGTGCTCACCTCTCGAGCGCTGGCTTTTAACCCCACTTGCTCGACCCGATCTTGGGTCACATCTTACTTGTGGGAGTAAGATAAAACTGGCCTTGTGCCTAACTCCTGGGGAGGAGTAAATACCTATAGCTCGTTGGCCTTGCCTTTGGCTGATGATCAAAGTGTAGTATCTGTTCCGATGGATACTGCACCCCATAGACTGGTATTGTCTTGGCCTCCGGGTCTTGATTTACGCCGGTCTATGGGATTGTCCTGTGCAGTTCTAGGAGGTCCACCCTCCCAGGCTTTGCCTCCCCTCTTTGGGGAGGAGTAAGTTTATTGCTTACTGTCTGAGGCGCCCCTACCGGGGAATGCCGACGGGGCTGCCCAGGCAATTTTTAAATGGCCAGAGTGCTCACCTCTCGAGCGCTGGCTTTTAACCCCACTTTCTCGACCCAAGCTGTGGTCACATCTTACTTGTGGGAGTAAGATAAAACTGGCCTTGTGCCTAACTCCTGGGGAGGAGTAAATACCTATAGCTGGCACACGCTTCGTTGGCCTTTTGGCTAAGATCAAAGTGTAGTATCTGTTCCGATGGATACTGCACCCCATAGACTGGTATTGTCTTGCCCTCCGGGGCTTGATTTACGCCGGTCTATGGGATTGTCCTGTGCAGTTCTAGGAGGTCCACCCTCCCAGGCTTCGCCTCCCCTCTTTGGGGAGGAGTAAGTTTATTGCTTACTGTCTGAGGCGCCCCTACCGGGGAATGCCGACGGGGCTGCCCAGGCAATTTTTAAATGGCCAGAGTGCTCACCTCTCGAGCGCTGGCTTTTAACCCCACTTTCTCGACCCAAGCTGTGGTCACATCTTACCTGTGGGAGTAAGATAAAACTGGCCTTGTGCCTAACTCCTGGGGAGGAGTAAATACCTATAGCTCGTTGGCCTTGCCTTTGGCTGATGATCAAAGTGTAGTATCTGTTCCGATGGATACTGCACCCCATAGACTGGTATTGTCTTGGCCTCCGGGTCTTGATTTACGCCGGTCTATGGGATTGTCCTGTGCAGTTCTAGGAGGTCCACCCTCCCAGGCTTTGCCTCCCCTCTTTGGGGAGGAGTAAGTTTATTGCTTACTGTCTGAGGCGCCCCTACCGGGGAATGCCGACGGGGCTGCCCAGGCAATTTTTAAATGGCCAGAGTGCTCACCTCTCGAGCGCTGGCTTTTAACCCCACTTTCTCGACCCAAGCTGTGGTCACATCTTACTTGTGGGAGTAAGATAAAACTGGCCTTGTGCCTAACTCCTGGGGAGGAGTAAATACCTATAGCTGGCACACGCTTCGTTGGCCTTTTGGCTAAGATCAAAGTGTAGTATCTGTTCCGATGGATACTGCACCCCATAGACTGGTATTGTCTTGCCCTCCGGGGCTTGATTTACGCCGGTCTATGGGATTGTCCTGTGCAGTTCTAGGAGGTCCACCCTCCCAGGCTTCGCCTCCCCTCTTTGGGGAGGAGTAAGTTTATTGCTTACTGTCTGAGGCGCCCCTACCGGGGAATGCCGACGGGGCTGCCCAGGCAATTTTTAAATGGCCAGAGTGCTCACCTCTCGAGCGCTGGCTTTTAACCCCACTTTCTCGACCCAAGCTGTGGTCACATCTTACTTGTGGGAGTAAGATAAAACTGGCCTTGTGCCTAACTCCTGGGGAGGAGTAAATACCTATAGCTCGTTGGCCTTGCCTTTGGCTGATGATCAAAGTGTAGTATCTGTTCCGATGGATACTGCACCCCATAGACTGGTATTGTCTTGGCCTCCGGGTCTTGATTTACGCCGGTCTATGGGATTGTCCTGTGCAGTTCTAGGAGGTCCACCCTCCCAGGCTTTGCCTCCCCTCTTTGGGGAGGAGTAAGTTTATTGCTTACTGTCTGAGGCGCCCCTACCGGGGAATGCCGACGGGGCTGCCCAGGCAATTTTTAAATGGCCAGAGTGCTCACCTCTCGAGCGCTGGCTTTTAACCCCACTTTCTCGACCCAAGCTGTGGTCACATCTTACTTGTGGGAGTAAGATAAAACTGGCCTTGTGCCTAACTCCTGGGGAGGAGTAAATACCTATAGCTGGCACACGCTTCGTTGGCCTTTTGGCTAAGATCAAAGTGTAGTATCTGTTCCGATGGATACTGCACCCCATAGACTGGTATTGTCTTGCCCTCCGGGGCTTGATTTACGCCGGTCTATGGGATTGTCCTGTGCAGTTCTAGGAGGTCCACCCTCCCAGGCTTCGCCTCCCCTCTTTGGGGAGGAGTAAGTTTATTGCTTACTGTCTGAGGCGCCCCTACCGGGGAATGCCGACGGGGCTGCCCAGGCAATTTTTAAATGGCCAGAGTGCTCACCTCTCGAGCGCTGGCTTTTAACCCCACTTTCTCGACCCAAGCTGTGGTCACATCTTACCTGTGGGAGTAAGATAAAACTGGCCTTGTGCCTAACTCCTGGGGAGGAGTAAATACCTATAGCTCGTTGGCCTTGCCTTTGGCTGATGATCAAAGTGTAGTATCTGTTCCGATGGATACTGCACCCCATAGACTGGTATTGTCTTGGCCTCCGGGTCTTGATTTACGCCGGTCTATGGGATTGTCCTGTGCAGTTCTAGGAGGTCCACCCTCCCAGGCTTTGCCTCCCCTCTTTGGGGAGGAGTAAGTTTATTGCTTACTGTCTGAGGCGCCCCTACCGGGGAATGCCGACGGGGCTGCCCAGGCAATTTTTAAATGGCCAGAGTGCTCACCTCTCGAGCGCTGGCTTTTAACCCCACTTTCTCGACCCAAGCTGTGGTCACATCTTACTTGTGGGAGTAAGATAAAACTGGCCTTGTGCCTAACTCCTGGGGAGGAGTAAATACCTATAGCTGGCACACGCTTCGTTGGCCTTTTGGCTAAGATCAAAGTGTAGTATCTGTTCCGATGGATACTGCACCCCATAGACTGGTATTGTCTTGCCCTCCGGGGCTTGATTTACGCCGGTCTATGGGATTGTCCTGTGCAGTTCTAGGAGGTCCACCCTCCCAGGCTTCGCCTCCCCTCTTTGGGGAGGAGTAAGTTTATTGCTTACTGTCTGAGGCGCCCCTACCGGGGAATGCCGACGGGGCTGCCCAGGCAATTTTTAAATGGCCAGAGTGCTCACCTCTCGAGCGCTGGCTTTTAACCCCACTTGCTCGACCCGATCTTGGGTCACATCTTACTTGTGGGAGTAAGATAAAACTGGCCTTGTGCCTAACTCCTGGGGAGGAGTAAATACCTATAGCTGGCACACGCTAGGAAGTAAGTGTAGTATCTGTTCCGATGGATACTGCACGCCTGTCCTGTGCAGTTCTAGGAGGTCCACCCTCCCAGGCTTCGCCTCCCCTCTTTGGGGAGGAGTAAGTTTATTGCTTACTGCTTGAGGCGCCCCTACCGGGGAATGCCGACGGGGCTGCCCAGGCAATTTTTAAATGGCCAGAGTGCTCACCTCTCGAGCGCTGGCTTTTAACCCCACTTACTCGACCCAAGCTGTGGTCACATCTTACTGGTGGGAGTAAGATAAAACTGGCCTTGTGCCTAACTCCTGCAGAGGAGTAAATAAATATAGCAAACTCGGCCTTTTGGCTAAGATCAAAGTGTAGTATCTGTTCTGATGGATACTGCACGCCTGTCCTGTGCAGTTCTAGGAGGTCCACCCTCCCAGGCTTCGCCTCCCCTCTTTGGGGAGGAGTAAGTTTATTGCTTACTGTCTGAGGCGCCCCTACCGGGGAATGCCGACGGGGCTGCCCAGGCAATTTTTAAATGGCCAGAGTGCTCACCTCTCGAGCGCTGGCTTTTAACCCCACTTTCTCGACCCAAGCTGTGGTCACATCTTACTTGTGGGAGTAAGATAAAACTGGCCTTGTGCCTAACTCCTGGGGAGGAGTAAATACCTATAGCAAAATATACGATTTCAGGTTGCTTACCCTGATCTCTCGCCTTTAGGAAATTTGATTTAAGACAGAGTTTGTTTTAAGATATGGTCGTTAAAGCGCAGAACAACACTGTTAGAACAAACTATATCAAAGCTAAGATAGACAAAACCCAAGTAAACAGTAAATGTAGACTCTGTGGACAAAGAGACGAAACGGTAAATCACATAATGGGTGAATACAGCAAACTAGTAAAACAAAAAACAAAAAACAAAAAAAGCGAAAACACACATGAATACGTGGGAAAGGCAGTCCACCGAGAACTATGCAAACAAATAATACAGACACAAAGCAGAGAAAATGAAAATCACAAAATCCTCTGGGACATTGAGTTACAAACAGACAAAGTGATCTAAGCAAGGATACCGGACGTGATAATAGTAAACACGGAGGAAAAAAACTGCCAAATCGTGGAAGTGGTTAGGGTTAGGGTTAGAGTTAGGGTTAGAGTTAGGGTTAGGGTTAGGGTTAGGGTTAGGGTTAGGGTTTGGGTTAGGGTTAGGGTTAGAGTTAGGGTTAGGGTTAGGGTTAGGGTTTGGGTTAGGGTTAGGGTTAGGGTTTGGGTTAGGGTTAGGGTTAGGGTTAGAGTTAGGGTTAGGGTTAGGGTTTGGGTTAGGGTTAGGGTTAGGGTATGGAATGAAACTGCAGTTAGGATTAGGGTAAGGGTTAGGGTTAGGTTTAGAGTTAGGGTTAGGGTTAGGGTTAGGGTTAGTGGTGAACGAGAGCTGGAGTTTAGCAGCGAAGAGGGTGAATAAGACATATCGATTTCTCAACGGGAGAGAGTTTGTTTTTGTTAGGTACAATAGAAAGTGAGAGTATGTAGGGACGAGGATATTTATGCTCGATGCTCATGTGCACCTAGTGTGTTTTGTGGATATAAAAGGCGGGCTCTGCGGAAGTTGTCAGTAAGCGTTTGTCAGCCCGAGAAAGTGCACGAGAAGGTTAAAAAAATTAATAGGTTTTTTCTTCCTGCCGAGCAAAACCACTTCTCTATTATTGTTGTACCACTTGTGTCTATATCACTCTGCACATATATTTCTATTGTTAACGTAGGCAACAGATATCTTCTTATATGAATAGAGATTTTGTCCGTCCGATAGTCCCAATTTTTGTTATTTAAACGTAATAAATACATTGTCGAGTGTGTCTTGTCAAACGCGAAAATCTGTATGGAATTTCAAACGAAAACCCTTACAGATTCCCGAGTCCGACATACAGATTCCAGAGTCGGAAAAGCGACACGTGAAGAAGGTCGGAGGTTACATTTTTGTGCCTATATTAAAAGTAAAAGAAATACTTACCATTCTGACCTATTTCCTATGAATAGAGCTTAAAAATCACCTTGCAAAATAATTATAGCTTTAACGTGACGTTATAGATTCATGACTTGCGTCATGTTTCAAAACATCAATTTAAACTACAAGAAACCTCTTCAACCACCGATTGCCATGGCAAATAACACTCTACCTGAGAGTCCAACGTTCAAACTCCTCGGCCTAACGTTCACAGGTAACATGAATTGGAACAAATACATTGAAGACATTGCCAAGGCTGCTGCAAAGAAAGTGCTAGAAAACTTCTCACATCTGACAGTATTCTATATCTCTACAAAGCCAACATCCACCCGGGCATGGAGGGTTGTTGTCACATCTGGGCTGGTGCACCATCCACGAGTCTCTCCCTCTTAGCAAGGTCAAAAAAAGAATTGCTAATCTAATAAGTTCCTCACTATCCACCAAGCTCTAGCCTCTGTCCCATCGCCACAATGTTGCATCCTTGTGCTTGTTTTACAAGCACTTCAATGCAATGTGCTCCGATGAACTTGCTGCTCTGGTGCCCCCTCGACGTAAATACACTCGACCAACCAGACAATCAGCTAGATCCCATCCATTCACTGTGAAGGTCCCCAGATGCCGGAGAATCTTCTATTCCAATAGCTTCTTTCCTTGAGCTGCCGGCCTTTGAAATTCCCTCACTGCTCCCTGTTTCCCCGACATGCAGAAATTAAAAACTAATGTGAACAAGCATCTCGCTGTGCAGCTTCTCAATTTAGGATGGCCTCTAAAACTTTCACCCTAATTCTAAGTAGTCCCTTACGTCTACAGTGGTAACTTGCCAAGTTTGGGGTTCAGTAAAAAAAAAAAAATTTTTTTTAAATAAATAAAAAAGGGAGGAGGTAATGCTTGGGAGGCTGTTATCATGATAACAGAACAGATACTACACTACTCCCTCTCAAAGGAGAAGGTAATAGTATAGTTCGGCTTCAGAAAGACATACCAAATCTTTATTATTAATAGAAGTAATAGTATAGTTCGGCTTCAGAAAGACATACCAAATCTTTATTATTAATAGAAATAATAGTATAGTTCAGCTTCAGACCGATACAAAATCTCCATTAGCAATAGAAGTAATTTTCTTATCATCAGTTATTATTAAGATTAAGATTCCTTTGCTCAGAAAATTTTTAATTTAAATGAGGATTTTTGAGATAATTTGTCTAATGTGGATTATTTGGACTACTGTTCTCATCCTGAGTGTTATTCTCACAACGTTTCGGATGATTTAAGCTCCGGCCTTCTTCAGGTTTATCTTTTCAAACTCGGGAATATTTGTCCAACTCTGGAATCTGAACGGAATTTCGAACGGAACCCTTTATTTAATCCACGGGGGTAGCATGCTCTCGTTCAGTCAACCATGACTGGGAGAAGTCGTCAGTAATTCACAATTCTTTATATCGCCCACACCGAGGATTGAACCTTTAACCTTCAGATGACTATCACTTAGAACTGAATTTTACTTAGTACTATATCGACTGTGCCATGGGTTCTTGCAAGGTTCTAGCAGCATTTAATGTTACCATCCATTTATGACCCCATTCCACTACAGACTGGAGGTCACTTTCTAAGCATTCAGCCATTGCCTCAGATAAAACATTTCCTTAACAAAATAATTATAGTTTTGGCGTGACGTCATAGATTTATGATTTACATCATGTTTCAAAACATGAATTACAAACATAAGCTGTAATAAAAAAAAATGAAAGGTTGGAAATTATTTTAATGGTCCACAACAATTTATTTTGTTTTAACTACGTATTGTATGTAGTTCTTTCACAATTATATTATCCTCTCAGCCTAGCAGTAATAAATAACATTAAAAAAAAACTCTATTTAAATTTAGCATCTCAAAATTCTCCTCTTGTAAAGCCCTTAGCAGCGTTTAAACCCTGGGGTTTGGAGTGGAGATCTTTATAATTCGGATTGGTTGTTGTTGGCGATTGCATTTTTACGTCTGATTTCGAGTTTCTATGATGTTTTGTAGTTTGGCTTCCGTTCCGCAAACATGGCATCTGCTTGTACTACGTGATAGTCTCCCCACTCTTGCATTGATGCAACCTTGTTTTTGATTGGCTGGAAATAAATACAAACCCTAATCCTAACCCTAACGCTAACTCTAACTCTAACCGCCCACAATCAAATGGATGTTTATCACAGCAAATGTCTCCACACATATTTTAGTAGCTGATTTTTTTGCAACATTTTGGATTAACTGTTGATTTACCACCATCACCACCACCCTAACCATCATCCTCATCATCATCATCATCATCATCATCATCATCATCATCATCATCATCATCGGTTTAACGTCCGTTTTACATGCTATCATGTGTTGGACGGCTTTTAAAAATTTACTTCCAAAGTAACCTATCTCTGGTCAGGTCTTTATTGATCCCTCTTTCCCTCGGGTCTATTTTTATCACTTCATCTAATGTTTTACTTGTCCTTCTCCTGTGAACAGGACTTGCTACCTCAACTGTTCTAAATCTATCATTTGGCCATACCATCGAAGTCTACTCTTCCACACACATCTCCCTACATTGCCCAGGTTAAAACACATCTTTTTTTTTCTATAGGAAAAGTGTTCACAGCTATTGCTAATCAACACCCAACCCAAAACTTTCACTAAATGTAATACAATTTTGAATGACTTTCCAGAAATTATACGAATTTGGCAATCAATGATTGTATGGACGAATGGGATCGGCTAAAAAATGTATAGAGGATGGCATCATTTAATGCCACTTTCTAACTAACTAATATAACGAGCACCTTCTCTGTCTGTCTGTCTGTCTGTCCGTCCTGGGGAATTTTTGTAAACAGAAGAGGGGGGGGGCTCGAGTAATTAAGATTTAATTAATTAAGCTTTTCAAGTCAGCATTCATAATATTTGTATACCTGTAGAATTAGGAAACTATTATTAATCAATTAAATTTACATTAGATAACATTAAATAACCTTATTAGATTAGAGAAGAAGGAAATTTCAAGATGAGGCTGCGATTAGAAGTGAAAACATGGCAAGAAGCTTACTTAAATTCATAGATTTCAACAGCCTTATATACCGTTAGTAAACGTCGTTTAGACACTAGACGGGTTTCCTCATTTACATAATACATTCCTTTTAACCTTCAATTAAATTCATATTTACAAATATACACTTATCACTGCTATTATCAAGTTTACATATGTATTTACAATATTCTCCGATAAGGTGATATTAAGAAAAATTATTCATATAATTAATTAAAGCCATTTTCTTCATCAACCAGCGTGTTTTCTCAACCATACTTCCAATGGCGATTATTGTTAAAATTTCAAGTCTTTCTCGGCCTTTTGGCTAAGATCAAAGTGTAGTATCTGTTCCGATGGATACTGAACCACATAGACTGGTATTGTATTGGCCTTCGGGTCTCGACTGGTATTGTCTTGGCCTTCGGGTCTTCATTTACGCCGGTCTATGGGTCTGTCCTGTGCAGTTCTAGGAGGTCCACCCTCCCAGGCTAAAAAATGTGTAGAGGAATGGGTTCGTAAATGGATGGTATCATTTAATGCCACTTTCCACAAAACACCTTTCATTCAATAACTACAAGAAACCTCTTCAACCAATTTATGAAATCCAAGGTTGACAGGTGCATAAGATGGGTTTAAAGGTCAAATCTGCTGTCACATGTTGGGACTGAGAGTGCCGGTTACTTCCCTTTCTTTTTCAAGTATACCACCGATTGTCATGGCTAATAACACCCTACCTCAGAGTCTAACATTCAAACTCCTCGATCTAACATTCACAGATAACATGAATTGGAACAAATACATAGAAGACATTGCCAAGACTGCTGCAAAGAAGGTGAACTCCGTCTTCTCATACCTGACAGTATCCTCTATCTCTACAAAGTCACCATCCACCCATGCATGGAGTATTGTTGCCACATCTGGGCTAGAGCATCATCTACTAGTCTCTCCCTCTTAGACAAGGTTCAAAAAGAGTCGCCAAACTAATAGGTCCTTGGCTATCTACCAATCTCGAGTCCCTGTCTCATCGCCGCAATGTTGCATTCTTGTGCTTGTTTTACAAATACTTCCATGGAATGTGCTCCAATGAACTTGCTGTTTTAGAGCCCCCTTGACGTAAATACACTAGACCAACCCGATAATCAACTACGTCCCATCAATTCACTGTGAAGGTCTCCAGATGTCGGAGAGCCTTCTACTCCAATAGCTTCTTTCCTTGAGCTGTCGGCCTTTAGAACTCCCTCCCTACTCCCTGCCCCCTGCTCCCTGTTTCCCCGACTGTACCGATATGCAGAAATTTAAAACTAATGTAAACAGAGATCTTGCTGCACAGCTCCTAATTTAGGATGACCCATAGTACTTTCACCTTAATTCTCAGTAGTCCTTTACGTCTACAGTGGCAGCCTGCTTTGTTTGGGGTTAACTATGAAAAAAAAAAATTTTTAATTGTGCACGACAGCAGCAAACAGTTCAAAATGCAAATGAAGGTCGCAAATCCAACTTTCGTAGGGAGGCAAGTAAACAGGCACTGAGACAGAAACTGTTAAAATAAAGATGCTACCCACATTTTTTTTTTAACTATTATATTTATGAAGAAAGTAAGTATGGAATTACCCCGGGTTTACTAATGAGTCACCACTTATCAAGGTCAAAAGCCACTTAAGGATAAAGGTTAATGAGGTGGATGGATTGACGGTTTAATGATGAAGAATATTATGAAAGGATTGAAAATGATGAATAAAAGATTATTTTGTCACTCATCAAAGGCCAAAAGCCACTCAAGTATTTATAGGGTTAGGGTGGGGAAACCTGGGTAAGGGTTTGGGCAGTAAGATATTTGTTCACATTACATTAAAATTTCAGCATGGGGGTACTGTCAGGGAAACAGGGAGCAGGAAGGTAGTTCCAATTGCAAACGATCCGAGAGAAAGAAACTATCAGAGCAGAAAATATTCCAGCATCTACAGTGAAGGGGTGGGATTTTGCTCTTATTCGGGTGGGTCGGATGTATTTTAGTTTACGGGGGTACAAATGCATGACGTAAAAAAAACTTATATGTTCTCCATGGATGCCTGTCACACGGAAGGGTGAACAGAAATGTGTGCTGCTCGGTTAACAAATAATATTTTACCTTTTTTATGTACTAATGAGTCACCGCTTATCAAGGCCAAAATGCCACTCGAGGACAAGGGTTAATGAGTTTGTCAGGTGGACGGTGAGACAACAACGTGACGATTGGTAACGATGGTGGAAGTTTGGCACAATTTGATTATTCAGGAAGAATAATATAAGGAAGACTGTGAATGAAGAAGTCTCTGATAGATAATTTACTTCCTTGTTTTCAAAGTGGAGCGAAAATTTTAAACACATTGTTGTTATTCTTGTTGTTTTGTTTGAAAAAAAAAATGTCATGAAACCAACAACTTTTGAGTGTTCAGAGCTACGAAAAGATCCACTTCCCTGTCTTTAGAAAAGTACAGAGCTAAAATGTAAATAAGTTATCTATTTTTAAAACTTTAGGTGTTATTGAGGACTCTACCAGTAACCATGACGTCATGAAACCAACAACTTTTGACTGTTCAGAGCTATGAAAAGATCCACTTCCCTGTCTTTAGAAAAGTACAGAGCTAAAATGTAGATAAGTTATCTATTTTTACAACTTTAGGTGTTATTGAGGACTCTACCAGTAACCATGACGTCATGAAACCAACAACTTTTGACTGTTCAGAGCTATGAAAAGATCCACTTCCCTGTCTTTAGAAAAGTACAGAGCTAAAATGTAGATAAGTTATCTATTTTTACAACTTTAGGTGTTATTGAGGACTCTACCAGTAACCATGACGTCATGAAACCAACAACTTTTGACTGTTCAGAGCTACGAAAAGATCCACTTCCCTGTCTTTAGAAAAGCACAGAGTTAAAATGTAGATAAGTTATCTATTTTTACAACTTTAGGTGTTATTGAGGACTCTACCAGTAACCATGACGTCATGAAACCAACAACTTTTGACTGTTCAGAGCTACGAAAAGATCCACTTCCCTGACTTTAGAAAAGTACAGAGCTGAAATGTAGATAAGTTATCTATTTTTACAACTTTAGGTGTTATTGAGGACTCTACCAGTAACCATGACGTCATGAAACCAACAACTTTTGACTGTTCAGAGCTACGAAAAGATCCACTTCCCTGTCTTTAGAAAAGTACAGAGCTAAAATGTTAATAAGTTATCTATTTTTAAAACTTTAGGTGTTATTGAGGACTCTACCAGTAACCATGACGTCATGAAACCAACAACTTTTGACTGTTCAGAGCTACGAAAAGATCCACTTCCCTGTCTTTAGAAAAGCACAGAGTTAAAATGTAGATAAGTTATCTATTTTTACAACTTTAGGTGTTATTGAGGACTCTACCAGTAACCATGACGTCATGAAACCAACAACTTTTGACTGTTCAGAGCTATGAAAAGATCCACTTCCCTGTCTTTAGAAAAGTACAGAGCTAAAATGTAGATAAGTTATCTATTTTTACAACTTTAGGTGTTATTGAGGACTCTACCAGTAACCATGACGTCATGAAACCAACAACTTTTGACTGTTCAGAGCTACGAAAAGATCCACTTCCCTGTCTTTAGAAAAGTACAGAGCTAAAATGTAAATAAGTTATCTATTTTTAAAACTTTAGGTGTTATTGAGGACTCTACCAGTAACCGTGACGTCATGAAACCAACAACTTTTGACTGTTCAGAGCTACGAAAAGATCCACTTCCTTGTCTTTAGATAAGTAAAGAGCGAATATGTAGATAAGTTTTCTATTTTTAAAACATTAGATGTTATTGAGGACTCTGCCAATTACCATGACGTCATGAAACCAACAACTTTTTACTGTTCAAAGTTACCAAAAGATCCACTTTCTTCGTCTTTAGAGAAGAAAAGAGCGAATATGTAAATAAGTTATCTATTTTTAAAACTTTAGGTGTTATTGAGGACTCTACCAGTTACCATGACGTCATGAAACCAACAACTTTTTACTGTTCAGAGTTACCAAAAGATCCACTTCCCTGTCTTTAGAGAAGTAAAGAGCGAATATGTTAATAAGTTATCTATTTTTAAAACTTTAGGTGTTATTGAGGACTCTACCAGTTACCATGACGTCATGAAACCAACAACTTTTTACTGTTCAGAGCTACGAAAAGATCCACTTCCCTGTCTTTAGAGAAGTAAAGAGCGAATATGTAGATAAGTTATCTATTTTAAAAACTTTAGGTGTTATTGAGGACTCTACCAATTACCATGATGTAGAAGAAATAGCTTGATTCTACAGTTCTACCTCTTAATAAGACAATTACTATTATGTGAATTTTCCCTGGGATGAAGATAAATTTCCTTCAATCCCTTCTGACTCTCAAGTAGCATTGTGTACTTGATCATGCTGCGACTCGTTTGAATAAATGGTGTTTGTATAATGATTGCTTGCAAGTGTGCTTGAATCAGCAAGATTAAGTCAGGTTGAGTCAGCGGATTTTAGGTATTTATATTTGGATTCCTCAAGACTTGTTGCGAAGGCAGATGGTTTTGGCTCAAACAAAGATAAGGCCAGTGTTAAATTGTTCTTAGCTAATAGGTGGTGCCTCTTGCTAAATGACTGTGCGTATCTGGGAAGTACCCTCTTCACGGATATGTGGTAATTGGTGCTAAAATTTAGAATGGCTTGTTATGTCCTTTTGGCTGACATCCGTAAAGGCTCCGTAATGATTCAGTTGATGATGAACAACATTTTTTTTTTAAGTCAAATCTAAAGATAAAATCGATGTAAAATCAATAAAAAAATTTCCTTTTTTTTAAATCAGTAATTACTGAGTTTGGTAGTTTGGTAGTTTGGTAGTTTTGTTTTACGGCATATCAACCCTTTTTGGGTTATTCAATGTCGAATCTGGTCTTGTTTTCTTCTCTTTTTTGTTTCTTTCCCCTTTTAATATCTGTTTCTATTTAACCCATAGTTGGGACCCTAACAGGTACTACCACTCCGGGTCAGGGTGGACCTGGGAGCAATGGTAATTAAGAGGAGGCTCCACATTCCCCAAAGTCCGTAAGCCGGATCTCACCATCGGATGTAGTTTAAGGTCATATCCAGGACCAGGAGTAGGGTAGGAAAAATAAAAATAAAAAAGGGGAGGGAGAAAGGGAGAGGGGCTGTTGTTTTTGTTTTTGGTTTTGTAGAACATAATTAAGTTTTACAAAAAAAAAAAAAACGTCAATGTAGGTGAATTTCGTCTCAGGGAGCCACAGGGCAGCCTGATCTGGTATCACCAGATTACTGAGTTTGTTGCTAGGCCTTTTATCCTCAACTTTGTTGAGAAATATCCCCCAGTTTATATATGGATATGCTTCCTACCAACTTTTACAGTGATAACCATATCACCCCACAAGTCACCTGATATTTGATGCTATTTTTTTTTGTTTTTTTTAATACTAATTATTCACCATTTATCGAGGCTAAAAGCGACTCAAGGATAAGGATTAATACATGTTTTATGGTCTAGTTGTCAATAATAATGCGTGATTTACCAGCATTTATTCAAAATGATTGTCTGGTACTACCAGATCAGGCCGTCTGAAGATACTGGCTTCTTGACAAAAAATGCACCAAACATTGATGTTATTGTTTTTTTTTTCTTTCTTTTCTCTTTGTACAGCTCGATCATGTTCTGCAAAGCTAAAAAAAAAAAGAACAATTTTCCTCTACAAAACAACCAAACCAAACACCATGAATAAATATTTGAAGATATAAAGAACTTGAAACATCAACACTTTTACCAAAATGACCGGATTCGGCATTAAATAATTCGAAAAGGGTTGATATGCCGTAAAACAAAACAACCAAACCAAACACCATGAATAAATATTTGAAGATATAAAGAACTTGAAGCATAAAAACTTTTACCAAAATAACCGGATTCGGCTTTAAATAACCTGAGAAAGGCTGATATGCCGTAAAACAAAACAACCAAACCAAACCAAACACCATGAATAAATATTTGAGGATATAAAGAACTTGAAGCATAAAAACCTTCACCAAAATGACCGGATTCGGCATTAAATAATTCGAAAAGGGTTGATATGCCGTAAAACAAAACAATCAAATCAAAATAACTGCTTCACCGGCTGATTTCATAAAAGTTGAGGATACATTCTTGGTATCATTCTGGCAACCTACGGGTAGGCTCGCTATGGAGCAGACCTTTCTTTTGTTGGAATGAGTTATGGTTCAGCTCAGTCCTAGGAGGTGAACCACCCCAGGCATTACTCCTCCTTCGGAAGGAGAGTTGGTTAATTGTCGCTGACCTGAGATGCCTCTATTGGGGAATGCTAACGGGGCCCCGTTCTGACTTATTTTTGTAGCCAACTAAAGTGTCCCCTGTCGGGTCAGCTGTTTTTCGTCACCTTTCGGCCTTGTGTCACATCTTGCTGGGTTTTTAAAAATCATTTTTACTCAGGAGTCACCACTTATCAAGGCTAAAAAAGAACTTGAGGATAAGGGTTAATGAGATGGATAAATAGACAGTTGAATGATGATGAATACTATGAGAGGATTGAAAATCTTAACATAACACCCAACTAAAACAACCATTGACCCAGAAAACAGCAATTCTTTCCCCTTTTGTCAGAAACATCGCACATGGTATGTGAGGACTAAAGGACAAAAAAAGTTACGAGGCTGCTGAAAGTAAACCCAACGTTCACGTTCTATTTTCCATAAGTGGTATGAAGGGAGGTAATTTTTTTTTCCTGAGATCATGCAATTCCAATAGTGAGGTTTTGATGCTACATATAAGGGCTCAAAACAGTTTTGTCACTCATGATACTCCTTTGGGAAAGGTGTTGGGCTACTTGTATGATGGGATAATTTAAAATTCAATAGATCCTTCAAAAGAACTTTTCCATTCTCACTATATTTCCCGGCATGCTATGTGTTTCAAAGTTCTAAGTAATAAAGGATTATTTCAATCATAAGAGAACAATATGACAAAAAGTGTATAAAAGGACTTTACTAAAAAAAAAAAAAAAGAATGAAGGTAATTTTTGCTAATATAAAATATCTCTCATCTCTGAGGAAGGATATTTTACCCGAAAAATTTAAGACCAAAGTTAAAAAAATAAATTTTTTTAATAAAACCTATTTGTATCTTATCTGTGACTTAAAACGGCTTTTTGCTTGATTTTCAAATTTAAAATGCAAAATATGCTTCAAAAGAACTTTTCCATTCTCATTGTATTTCTCAGCATGACACATACTTAAAACTTCTGAATAATAAATGATTGTTTCAATCACACGGTGCCATTACAACAAGAGAACACTACAACAAGTGTATAAAAGAACCTTACTAAAAAAAAAAAAAACAATGACGGTAATTTTTATCAATCTCGTCTCTGAGGAAGGGTATTTTACCCGAAAAATTTCAGACCAAAGTTTAAAAAAATAAAATTTTGTTAATAAAAACTATTTGTATCTTATTCATGGCTTAAAACGGCGTTTTGCTTGATTTTCAAATTTAATTGATTTGTGTTTTGCCTGTGTAAATAATTTGGATAATCCTGCAAATTTGATCCACAGGGAGAATTCGTTTAAAAATGCAAAGGAGTAGTGATTCTTACCCACTTGAAAATCAATGATCCTGGGAGTTCTATCAAATCTTTATAAATAAGATTGGCACCAAAGTCAGTGAGTAATCAAGTCAGATGGAAAGAAAGAGAATGAGAGAAAGAGGGGAATGGAAGAGAGAGTGAGAGAGTGAGAGGAGAGAGCGAGTGAGAGAGAGGGTGGATGAGATAGAGGGAGTGACAGAAAGAGAGAGAGAGAGAGGGGGGATGAGATAGAGGGAGTGACAAAAAGAGAGAGAGAGGGAGGGGTGGATGAGATAGAGGGAGTGACAGAAAGAGAGAGAGAGAGGGTGGATGAGATAGAGGGAGTGACAGAAAGAGAGAGAGAGAGAGGGGGGATGAGATAGAGGGAGTGACAAAAAGAGAGAGAGAGGGAGGGGTGGATGAGATAGAGGGAGTGACAGAAAGAGAGAGAGAGAGGGTGGATGAGATAGAGGGAGTGACAGAAAGAGAGAGAGAGAGGGGGATGAGATAGAGGGAGTGACAAAAAGAGAGAGAGAGGGAGGGGTGGATGAGATAGAGGGAGTGACAGAAAGAGAGAGAGAGGGGGATGAGATAGAGGGAGTGACAAAAAGAGAGAGAGAGAGAGGGAGGGTGGATGAGATAGAGGGAGTGACAGAAAGAGAGAGAGAGAGAGGGTGGATGAGATAGAGGGAGTGACAGAAAGAGAGAGGGTGGATGAGATAGAGGGAGTGACAGAAAGAGAAAGAGAGACAAAGGGGGGGGTGAAGAAAAAGAGAGAGGGAGAGAGAGTCAATAAGTTCTGACAGCCAAGACTTAGCTATTGTCAATTCCAAGCTAAGAATTTAACGCACATGTCAGACACCGGAGATATTCTAAAACCTTACAAATCTCCAGATTCATGAATGAAATTTCAACTGTTCAACCCATTAAAAAAAATACATGCTATTAACGCATTCAGTTAACTTTACAAATGAAAATTGCAGCTGTTTTTTTGTTTTGTTTCTCACGCTATCAACGTATTAAATTTATGAATGGAAATTCTAACTCTCTTTCAAACGGTTAGAGAAACGTATTACATTTATGAATGGAAATTCTAACTCTCTTTCAAACGGTTAAAGAAACGTATTACATTTATGAATGGAAATTCTAACTCTCTTTCGAACGGTTAGAGAAACGTATTAAATTTATGAATGGAAATTCTAACTGTCTTTCGAACGGTTAGAGAAACGTATTACATTTATGAATGGAAATTCTAACTCTCTTTCAAACGGTTAGAGAAACGTATTACATTTATGAATGGAAATTCTAACTCTCTTTCAAACGGTTAGAGAAACGTATTACATTTATGCATGGAAATTCTTACTCTCTTTCAAACGGTTAAAGAAACGTATTACATTTATGAATGGAAATTCTAACTCTCTTTCGAACGGTTAAAGAAACGTATTACATTTATGAATGGAAATTCTAACTCTCTTTCGAACGGTTAGAGAAACGTAAGCCTTTGATTGCATTCAATTTTGAAAAATTTAACTTGAAGTCGGGTAGGGGTGAATTATTCAGAACACATAATTCCTGTCAATTTTCTCTAAATTTTTCAGAAAAATCATAATTTTTTAAAACGCTCTCATAATTTCTCACTGTGGGGACCTGGTGCACTACAAAATAGATGTTATACACATTATCATTAAAAAGAGACCAATCAAAAGGTATTAAGGAGTCAAACACAGTATTTTACTCGAAAATTCTTTATTATTCAAGGAAAATTTTTATTTTACAGTATTTAAGTAAAATTTTGCAGAAAATGTATTGAACAATTTCTGCAAAATTTTACTTAAATACCGGAAAATTTAAACAAAAGTAAACTTGTCAATAATACAATGAATCTATGTGAGCTTGTTCATAGTTTGAAAGAGAGTTAGAATTTCCATTCATAAATGTAATACGTTTCTTTAACCGTTTGAAAGAGAGTTAGAATTTCCATTCATAAATGTAATACGTTTCTCTAACCGTTCGAAAGAGAGTAAGAATTTCCATTCATAAATGTAATACGTTTCTCTAACCGTTCGAAAGAGAGTTAAAATTTCCATTCATAAATGTAATACGTTTCTTTAACCGTTCGAAAGAGAGTTAGAATTTCCATTCATAAATGTAATACGTTTCTTTAACCGTTCGAAAGAGAGTTAGAATTTCCATTCATAAATGCAATACGTTTCTCTAACCGTTCGAAAGAGAGTAAGAATTTCCATTCATAAATGTAATACGTTTCTCTAACCGTTCGAAAGAGAGTTAGAATTTCCATTCATAAATGTAATACGTTTCTTTAACCGTTTGAAAGAGAGTTAGAATTTCCATTCATAAATGTAATACGTTTCTTTAACCGTTCGAAAGAGAGTAAGAATTTCCATTCATAAATTTAATACGTTTCTCTAACCGTTCGAAAGAGAGTAAGAATTTCCATTCATAAATTTAATACGTTTCTCTAACCGTTCGAAAGAGAGTTAGAATTTCCATTCATAAATGTAATACGTTTCTTTAACCGTTTGAAAGAGAGTAAGAATTTCCATTCATAAATTTAATACGTTTCTCTAACCGTTCGAAAGAGAGTTAGAATTTCCATTCATAAATTTAATACGTTTCTCTAACCGTTTGAAAGAGAGTTAGAATTTCCATTCATAAATTTAATACGTTTCTTTAACCGTTTGAAAGAGAGTAAGAATTTCCATTCATAAATGTAATACGTTTCTCTAACCGTTCGAAAGAGAGTAGGAATTTCCATTCATAAATTTAATACGTTTCTCTAACCGTTCGAAAGAGAGTTAGAATTTCCATTCATAAATGAAGAACAGATAAACAATGCAAGTCTGCCTTTGTTAATACGCTTCCAACGAGCTATTCCAATTCCAATACATACATTTATACTTTTATACTTAATACATTTAAACTTTTATACTTTTTACTTTTGTACTTTTATATGCACCTTGTCAGTTAATACTTTATGTATTCTCTATATTTGATAAACCAATTGATTCATGAATTTTGTCATTTTTACTAGAAGCGACTTGCTGATATGTTTCAAATGAGCCATCAAGCAGTGTCAGAAAATCATTTTATGTCTAGATTAAGTCCAAAAAGGTGTATTTGGCCCAAAATTACCATATTTGGTCATTTGGGCCCAGGCCCCCCAAAATTGACATTTCTGTTTGTTCTGTTTTCACCAGAAGCGACTTGCTAATATGCTTCCAACAAGACCTCAACCACTATCAGAAGATAATTTCATATCTAAATTATGTCAAAAAGGGTATTTTTGGTCCAAAATGGCCTAATATGGTAGTTTGGGTTCAGACGCCAAAAAATTGAATTGTTTTTTAATGTTTCTTTATCTATCACCAAGAGTATTCCATTCCGCTTCTAACCACTACCAGACGATCATTTTAAACCAAAATATGCCCCAAACAGTGATTTTTCCCCAATTTTCCCAAATAAGGTAATTTGAGCCCAGACGCGAAAAAATTGAAATATTTTGAATTTTTCTTTTTCTATCACCAAGAGTATTCCATTCCGCTTCTAACGAGCTCTCAACCACTATCGGACGATCATTTTTAGTCAAGATATTGAATTTATTCCCATATTTGACATTCTGGGCGCAATGTGGCCCCCCTCCACTTTTTAGTGGCCCCGCCCCACTTTTATAACTGTCCCGCCGGCCCTGACTATGTTACATGCATATACATGCACTTTTTAACGGTTTGCATACCATTGTGTATGAGTATATGCACAAAATCAATATTTGGTTCTGGTTCTCCAGTTTTTCTTGCAGATTGTTATAAAGAATAAAATGTAATTAGATTTAATTCCTTCCAAAAAATACTCTGTCCAGATCGAAATTATTTTCAAATGGCCGCCATTTCTTTTTTAAAGGACGTAACTCTGTATTCGTCCATTTCAGACTTACATCTGTTTGATTGGAACACAAAAAAAATATTCTTAGAAAATGAAAACTGCATATTAAAAAAAATGAATAAAAGCAAAACAAATTGCACAAAACATGAAATTTGTTCCTACATCAGGGACGGCTTCCATGTGGTAGGGACCTATCCAAAGAAGATCCTAAATTGACAGATATGTGCGTTTGCGTAGAACTTACTCACAGCACTGCGTTCATCTTTATCCTCTATTGCGCCCACAATGACGGAGTTAATATATTTGAGAGTATCTCTGAGAAAACTGACCATATCCTGTATGTTTATCCTTCTGCGAGCATCTATGTCCGTGGTGATTTTAATGGTCACAATGGTGAATGTCTAGTCCACTCTAAACAAGACCGATAATAAAGGGAGGTTTTGCCACGATTTTTTCCAAAAGCTCACGAACATTCTGCAAGCCTTCTTTATTTTTTCATGATAACTTGTCCTAACCCTAACCCAAACCCTAACCCTAACCCTAACCCTAACCCAAACCCTAACCCTAACCCTAACCTTAACCCTAACCCTAACCCAAACCCTAACCCTAACCCTAACCCAAACCCTAACCCTAACCCTAACCCAAACCCTAACCCTAACCCTAACCCTAACCCAAACCCTAACCCTAACCCTAACCCAAACCCTAACCCTAACCCTAACCCAAACCCTAACCCTAACCCTAACCCACTGTTCTGCCTCCACTAGTGTCTTCCGATCACTCAGTTGGCTCAATTAAGACCAATACAAAGTGCAATAAGACATCTGACGTCTCTTTCCATCGCACAATGTATCGATACTCGATGGCTGACTGGGACAGCCTCGAATAATTTCCATCAGAAATTCCTCTGAATTCAGTTTTTGAAAGGAATGTATTCCGTATCACATCTGATATGACTGATTGGTTAATCGTTAGTATTGAGAGCTTCATACCCTCCAAGAAATTCCGACAGAAATCAAACAGCCAGCTGGGGTGCACTCCTCAATGTACAGCCGCAAATACTCATAGAAATCACTGTTTTAATTTTTTTCAACGAAATAGATGCTTTTAAACGAAAGCTGCCTTTAGGACTGCCCGCAACCACTGCAAAGGGGTTATAGAAAACACTAAAGCATTCTATGCCAAATCCCCACCGTTTCTTCCTCTCTGCACCCTCTCTTTCATAGACGTGATGTTGCTAGTCTCAGTCTTTTCTATAAATACTATTATGGCATGTGTTCTTCAGAATTATCTGATCTATTCCCCGCTTCTTTTGTTCCAGCTCGTTTGTCTCTTTTGTCTAGTGGTCTCCATCAATTCGTTGTTTCGATACCCCATTGTAATACGGCTTCTTATTCCAGTAGCTTCTTTCCAAGAACTGCAGGCTTGTGGAACTTTCTTCATGTTGACTGTTTTCCTCCTACCTATAGCCTGGGTCTTTCCAAGACTAAGGCCAACAGACATCTTTTGTATTTGCGATAATCATCTTTCGTTCTTGTTAGCTCCTTACATCAAGTAGCTTCATGCCTTGTCTGGAGTGATTTCCATTAAAAGAATCCTTTAAATCCAGAGTGGCTGAGCAGAGGCTTGGTTCCCAAGAGTTTTGGCGAGTAACAAACAGGGTCCTGAACAGATATAAGACCTTTATTTCAACCATCATCAATGGAGCAGATGTGATTTCCTCAGCATCTGATAAAGTAAATTTTTTTGCAAAGAACTTTGCATCAAATTCCATCCTTTGCAATCAGGACCGCCTACCTCCTTAGTTCCATACCCCTGAGTTCCAGGATGTTGCCAAAGTTATCCAGAACCTTGATACCAGCAGAACAACTGGTTCTGACAACATTCAAATCATAAAATGCTTAAGAAGATGTAACTGCTTCTATTAGCTCCAAGCTGTTCAATGTTCCTTTTAAAGGAGAAATGCTTCCCAACACCTTGGAAAACTTCGTCAGTATTTAAAAATACTGGGGATAGATCAGTCTTCTGCATCTCAGTACAAAAACAATCAGTTTCCTGTGCATGTTTGAATCTGTGATAAGTAAAGAAGTCGTTAACCATTTCAGCAAAAGCAATCTACTCAGTGACAAGCAATATGGATCTTGTCCTGCAAGATAAACACCTGATGTGCTGATTGTAATATTACAGTATCAGGGAATCTGTTGACGGGAGGGGGGAGGGATTCGTCTCTAGAGCAATATCTCTTGACATATCAAAGGTCTTTGACACAAAGGTTTGCTTCACAAGCTTGTTAGCTATGGAATATCTGGAAATGTCTTCTCAATCACCAAATCCTTCGTCCCTGATAGGTTTATTAAAGTAGTCGTTCATGCACATAGTATCAATGCTGGCGTGCCTCAAGGTTCCATTCTAGGACTAACCCTCTTCCTGCTTGTTATCAATCATCTCCCGAATCACATTCTAAGATCATTCGTTGACATTCATGCAGATGACACACTCATCTATGGCAACACTTCGAAGAGCATTAATGATCAAGATCTTTCTGATACCCTCTCCTTTGTTAAGCACTGCATACCCGTAATCCTCTATCTGTATAAGAGTCAAATACGTCCTAAGATAATGTTGCCACATCTGGGGAGGTGGCACACAGGACACTCTTTCTCACAGAAGAGATGTTGCTAGTTTTTCTCTACTCTATCATCATTTCCATGTAGGTGCTCCAGATCTAAGTTTATTCGTTGACATTTATACAGATAACACAACCATCTATGGCAACACTTCAAAGAGCATTAATGGTTAAAATCTCTCTGTTGCTCTCTCTTCCAACCTTGAGCAAGTAGTGCAATGAGGGAAAAGGTGATTGGTTACTTTCAATACGTCTAACAACCAAGCTTCTCTCTTTTCACCACCAACGCTCAGATCCTCATTTTGCCCCAATTGAAATGAATGGCTCTCCCCTTGAAGAAGTCCCCTGCTTTGATAAGCTTCTAGGACTGACCTTCACTTCAGACCTGAAATGTAAGAAAAGTCTTACATTTCAGGTCTGGAGTAATCAAAAGTTTTTTTTTTACAAGCTACATAAAAAATCTATTTCGTCAGTCATATAAGGCGCATATCGGTGTGTGTTGTTAAAAAATAAAATTCTATTTCCAATCGATGCAATCAGATTTTCCTGATCAACAGTGTTTGTTTTGATATATATATAAATATATATATATATATATATATATATATATATATATATATATATATATATATATAAACTTACACTTATGTTGTCAAATTTTCACTGTGTTTCATTGTAGTTAGAGAGGAGATAGTTTTCTCTGTCAGCAGAATGAAAATATAACTCCTAAATGCCGAACGCTTTCAATAATAACCAAGAATCTTTTTTAATTATTACTCTTTGATTTTATTTCATTCTATCTCCTCCCCCACCCACCTTTTATATCGTTGGAAATTGCTTTTTACAACCAGTTCACAGACATGGAAACTTAAAATCAAAGAAGATCTGACGCCAAAGTCTAGAATTTTCACATATAGGCATGAAAATCTTTAGATTCATTACTTCATTGCCATCTTATCTAATTTCACAACAAAACCTTTCAAAATGTTCAAAGTTATTTTCACACTTTTGCAATGGCTGCCAATACCGGGGAACCGGATAAACCCCCACCATATAATTAAAAAACAAGCACAATCCCAGCAGCAAAGAAATCAATTTTAAAGAAGTAAAAATATTATTTTATGTTTAAATTTTTTATAAATTAATTATGAATGATGTTTGTCAGTATTGCTTTTTTTTATGGCAGTCGCTCCAGACAAGGCATGAAGCCACTTGATGTTAGGAGCTAACAAGAATACTACTACTTCAAGGTAAAAAAACTAGCCAAGTGTTAGATAGATAGATTCCGACCCAGAAAACAGCAATTCTTCCCCCTTTGTCAGAAACATAGCTCATGGAATGTTAGGACTAAAGGACAAAATAATGGAAGCGAGAGTTACGAGGCTGCCGAAAGTAAATCCAAAGTCAACTTTCTATTCTCCTAATGCCAAAACGCTTTTTTAAACGATCCATCGTATACAATTAATCGAACAAAGGTTGCTATTTTACCCTTAGCTTAAGGGAATTGCAGATTCATACCTTCACCAACAATATTAGGGTGTGAAAAAAATTGCCAAAATTGTTTTATTTAATTTTAAACATTTTTCCGAATTTTGTTAATACAACTGCATTCTTTTAAAAATACATTCTAATTCATAAAATAGACTAATTAAATTTTTTTTATTAAAACTAATGTTAAGACAGATTCATACATAAAAGTCTCAGTTTTAAAGTTTATCTTGTAAGTAACCAGGCAGACCACTATTCATCGAGGCTACAAGTTAGGGTTAGGGTTAGAACAAATAAAACAGATACTTATTGTCAGGGCTTTATGGAGCGAAAGAGAAGAGGGCTCATTTTATATTCAGCGGGAGTGGAGCGTGAGCAACTCCATTTGGGACTAAAGAGTGTGGTTTTATTGCTCCGTGCTCCTCGCTCCAAAATTATTTGATTTTTTTCTTAAACATTAGTTTTTTTTATTCAGCAATGAAAAGAAAAAGAAACGAAAGTCTCAGCTAAACTCTTTGAGTTGTTTTTTAAATTATATCTCTGGTAAATGTATATGAGATAGGTAGAGAGGGAAGAGTAAGAGAGAGAGAGAGTAAGGGAGAGAGAGAGAGAGGGGGAGGGAGAGAGTTACACATTAAAACAGAACATTTGAACTTCTTAGGTTTTTTTATAGATGATGTAAGTTTTTTACATCTACATGTTACATTTTTGATAGGACAGTTTTCTTAAGGCAGGGGACAATTTGCCAACAAATGTCTTCAAATGCACCAGTGAGTCTATAGATGTCTTTGAAGTTATTTTCTTAAACATTTGAACTTTTTTTTTGTATTTATGACAAGGATGTTTATTGTTGATTGAATAAATAGGCCAATTTTTCTTTTAATTTACAGACAATTTATTTTTGTACTCAATTGTACTGTTAGTATTATTATTATTATTATTATTATTATTATTATTATTATCATTATTATTATTATTCAAAGAAAGGTATTAAAATTTTTTTAAAGGGTAATAATAACTAAAGAAATTTCTGTTTTCATAACAATTAATTAAATACATCTGTTTTTAAGCCATTTGACTCCTACCCATTATATATTATTCCCCACCCAACGAAATAATACCACATATCGCCATAACTCTTGAAAATAGAACTGTGTTTTCGTCCTTGACCCCAAGATAGATAAGGTCGGGGGGAATAGAGGGTCGGGGTGGTGTGAAAGCAGTCTGTCTGACCTGATGGCCTCATGCGATCTTGTCGACAGGTTTCACGTTGATCACCCAGGGCAGGAGATGTGGACGTGGCATACTAGCGCGGCCTTCTGTCCGAGTACTTACTTGGACAGAATGTTAGTTAGAAGAGGCGACATAGATTTTATATCTTGTCCCACGTTCACTTGGTTAGGTCATTCGAACCATAAATTGGTTATGGCCCGTTTGAGTTTAAGTGATAGGCCTAGGTTAGCTGGGTACTGGAAGTTGAATACCTCCTTACTGGAGATACCCGACTTCCGGGACAAGCTAACGTTACTACTTCAGCGGAATTTAGTGGGGGCGGTTATCGGGAGTAGTTGGTGGGTTAGCACTAAGGCTCATGTTAAACGCTTTTGTGTCCGCTATAGCCAGCGCCTTGCTCGGGATAAGGCTAGGACACAAAAGCGTGTAGATGATAAGATGACCCGGGCGGTGGCTGGGGGGGATCCCCTAGAGATAGCTTTAATTAAGGGGGACCTCAATCGCTTGGCTAGTGAGCGATATGAAGGTCAAGTAGTTCACGCTAGGTTAAAGAAAGTCTCTAACGAAGCTGTGAACATTGACGCTGTTGAGCGTAAGGCTGCTTTACGTCGTGGCTCAGATGGGTACATTCGGAAAGTGAATAACCTGGAAGGACATACTCTGGTATCGACTCGTGAGATTTGCGAGGGGTTCCGCGAGCATTTGGAGGATCGCTTCACCCAACTACCCAGACTCCGCGGCCAGGAGTTTGACAGCTATTTGGCTGACTCACCCCGCCTAGAGGCGGCCTGAGCAGCTAGCTGTGATGAGGAAGTTACAAAGGGTGAGATCATTACTGCGTTGAAGCAGGTCGGCTTGAACAAATCTCCAAGACTCGATGGTCTGCCATACGAAGTTTACTTGAGGCTGTCGCCCATGTTTGTTCCTCTTCTGAAGGATGTGTTTAACCACTGGTTTGCTCAGGGCTCGATCCCTGGGCAGGTTACCAAAGGAGTGGTCACATTGTTGAAGAAGGGGGTTCAACGTGGAGTGGGGGATTTCGATAGTTATAGGCCCATAACTCTGCTAAACACAGAGTTAGAGATTTTGCCCTGTGTTCTTGCGAATCGTTTGCAGATTGTTATCGCTGACTTGATCGAGCCTGAGCAGAACTATGCTGTGAAGGGGAGGTCAATTCAAAACAATTTGCATCTGGTTCGCACGATCCTAGAGGGTATAAAAGACGACACTGAAGTCGCGCTGATCAATTTAGATCAGTCCAAGGCTTTCAATAGGATCGACCATGGTTTCTTGGAATCTGTTCTAGAGGCTGCCGGTTTTAATCCGGACTTCCGCAAGTGGGTCTCTATTTTGTATCGTCTGCCGACGGTAGCGGTGCAAGTAAACAGTAGGCTTTCGGAGTCATTCGTGGTTTCTTGTTCGGTGCGTCAGGGTTGTCCGCTGTCGCCCCTGCTTTATGTCCTGGCGTTGGAGCCCTTCCTTTGCAAATTAAGGGACGGGGCGGCTACACCAGTCCTGCGCGGAATCGCTATCCCTCCTCACTATGCGCGAGTCAGGGTTTCCGCGTATGCTGTTGATGTCACCGTTTTTGTGTCCAGCCGTGAAGACATAGAAGCGGTGACTAAGGTGCTCGCTCGGTACGAAGAAGTGACAGGGGCCATTGTCAACCGCAGCAAGTCCAACGGCCTGCGGTTGGCTGCCTGCAGCGGAGAGACCGCACTTCCAGGTGATTTCAGCTGGACCGATGGCCCGGTTCGGATCCTTGGCGTTTGGTTGGGACTGGGTCTCCAGTTGGAAAAGAATTGGTCGGAAGTACAGGCAAAGGTCGAATCGTCTGTGAGGGCTTGGATTCGAAGGAAACTTTCCTTGAAGGGGAGAGCGGAGGCGTGCGCCACTTACGTCTTTCCTCTCATCCTTTACCTGTCTGTACTCCCTCTGCCTGCGGACCACCTTCTTGCTTTCACGCGCTTGCTCTTTTCACTTCTGTGGAAGGGGCGGAAAGCATACGTCCGCAGACAGGTCTGTATGCAACGTCCGTGTGATGGAGGCTTGGGGATGCCTGACTTGGCAAGTCATAGACATGCCAAGAAACTGGCTTTCCTGAGTCGTACTTTGACGGAGAACGCTCCGTGGGTCCCTGCGGTTGAGAGCGCCTTTCCCAACCTCATACCCGACCACTCGGTCGAAGGTCGACGTAGACCGAGAGGGGAGTCCATGTTCGTCACCGAATGCCGAGCCGCGCTTAAGACGTTGCCGGGGTCCAGTGACCTTGCCCGGTCTAGGAAGAGACTATATCGGGATTTAGTGGAGGGGTCCGCTTCGGGTCCGCTTGGGAGGTGGCTTGGATTGTCGAGTGAGGAGGCTCGCTCCCAATGGAGTTGGGCGCCAGGCCAGAGTTATCTCAACAATTCTGAGTATTCTCTGACCTGGCGACTGGTTCGAAATGCACTGCTCCTCTATGGCAGATTACGCAGGGATGGCAATTACGTTCCCTTATGCCCGCGCTGTGAGGACAATGAGGAAGAAACGGCCGAGCACACCTTCTTCACTTGCAGCAAAGTTCGTCGTCTCTGGGAGTATGTCAGAGAGGTAACGGCTCGCATCGACGCCGAGCAGCCGATGGTACTTGATGTAGCATACCTCATCAACAACGTAGCACCGCCATGATCTAGGGAAGAAAAGAATGGTTTTTCTGGCGATCCTAGCCACAGCGAGGTTAGTGACGTGGGTTGCACGTCTAGATGAGGTTCATGGGGTTGGGTCTGTTTCGGATCGTGATCTGGTTGTTTACTTTAAGCTCAGGCTTAAAGTGAAAATCAGATGCGATTGGAAACGACTACATCGCATGGAGTTAAATAGAAGATGAGTGCGCAACACTAGTTTGTGCATCCGACGAGGGTCCAGGTTTGAATACGTTTTCCCGCCTTAGCATGGCGCAGACGGTACTGGGTCCTACGGAACCCAGCCCAGTATAAAAAAAATGTTTTTTATTAGCCTAGTCGAATCATAAGCTAGTAGGAATAAATGATGTCCTGTCCCGATTTTGTTTTTGCCGGCACTAGAGAGCTTCCAAAGATGCCCACTCCACATATTTATTTTGTCCCCGGCTGATGAAACCCTTCGCAATATTATCTTGGAAGACGCCATCCATTCCCGTAC
>OY744550.1:58430642-58435642 GCA_963556195.1 Sepiola atlantica
GATACCACACTCTATTCTGGTGTTGCTTCTTGCCCATCTCCCTAGGATCAGTCGAAATATGCAGCTGATCTAGAAGTTGATCTGGGTTCAATTGTGGATTGAGGCACGAAATGGCTTGTTTCATTTAATAAAGTAAAGACCCAACTCGTGTCTTTCAATCATAGGCGTGTCCCTTTTCTTCCTGAGATTCTCATAGATGGCCCTATTCTTGAAAAGAAATCGACTGTGAAACTTATTGGTCTTTCTCTCTCATCAACTCTTTCTTGGAGTTCATACATTAGATTCATTGCTCTTTCTGCTTCTTGTAAAGTCAGTTCTCTCTATCGCTCCAAACACTATTTACACCTGAGGCTATTCTCTATCTCTACAAATCCACAATCAGACCATGTATGGAGTACTGTTGTCATATTTGGGCTGGTGAATCTCTATTCCATTTGAGGGTTCTTGATAAGGTGTAGAAACGTATCTGTAATTTGATTGGCCCCCACCCTTTCTTCTTCTTTGCACCCTCTCTCTCACAGACGTGATGTTGCTAGTCTCAGTCTTTTCTATAAATACTATTATGGCATGTGTTCTTCAGAATTATGTGATCTATTCCATGCTTCTTTTGTTCCAGCTTGTTTGACTCATTGGTCTAGTGGTCTCCATCAATTCACTGTGTTGATACCTCATTGTAATACAGCTTCCTATTCCAGTAGCTACTTTCCAAGAACTGCAGGCTTGTGGAACTCTCTTCCTGCTGACTGTTTTCCTCCTACCTATAACGTTGGTCTTTTCAAGACTACGGCCAAAAGGCATCTCCCGTCTTTGCAACAATCATATTTGTTCTAGTTAGCTCTTTACATCAAGTGGCTTCATGCCTTGTCTGGAGCTATTTCCATTAAAAACAAAAAAATGTTGAAAACAAATTATTATTTGCCAAAAAAAAAAAATCCGGCTTAAAATATAATTGGGTATTTTTCATTATTTTGGATTAACACCGGTTCGCAATTTCCGATTTCAGCTAGGGCGGCCATGATGAAGTGGCTATTTTCTATTTTACCACGATTTTTCTTAGATTTAATGCTTTCGCTTTTGGGCGGGTTGAGTTTTGGGCAAGACATTGTTAAACGGCTTCCTAAAAAAGATCGTTTGACTTGTAAACGGATCATCTTTTTTCCTCAATTGTTTGCCTCTCATCAACTTATAACGACAGAAAAATCTGTCATTTGAGCTTTCCTATTCCCGCATTCAATTTTTATTTGCCCATTGAGTCGGAGCCTGCTGCATGTTGATTGCTCTTCTTTGCCGAGCAATCTTCACTTCTTGGCAAGACGATGGAAATTTGATGCCTCTGTTTGTTTTTAGTTTATTGACAGAAAACATTATGAAAAGAAAGGAAAATATATGATTAAATCAAGATGGAATTCGTATTTAAAAAGTGTGAATTACAGCTTTTTCTTCTAAATAAATACAGACAATAATAACAATAAAAAAAGATTTTTATTTAAGCAAACACCGTTTAAACATATTTGTTGTTAAATATTATTAAATACTTTTCACCTGATAAATAGATATGAATTTATATGATACTAGCTGTCCATAACCGGCGTGGCCGGGTCGTGTATTTATTTGCAATTTGTTTTGCTTTTCTTTTTTTGAAACTGTGCCAGTTTTCTTTGTTCAAATTATTATTTTTGTTCCAATTAAAAGGGAAGTAACTCTGTGTACATGAATAAAACAAAAGGAACACAACTCTATATTCTTCCATACAGAGTTTAGTTCTTTTTTTCTTTTTAGAGATTGCGATCATTCGAAAAATATTCCGACCCGGCTAAAGTATTTTCTGGAAGGAATTAAAGCGAATTACATTTTATTCTTCGTAGCAATATGCTGCAACGATCCGCAAGAAAAAAACTGACGAACTAGAATCAAATATCGATTCTGTAGGAAGTAGTTATCAATGACAAAGAAACGATAACGAGACTACCTATACTTTTTATATTAGTTTTCCTGTTTTAAACATATTTGTTGCTAAATAATACTAAATACTTTTCACCTGATAAATAGATATGAATTTATACAATACTTTTATTTTCCTATATACTATTATCTCATCTTTTCATATATAATATTATCCCATCCTTTCATAAACCTTTCATTTTCATATATAATATTATCCCATCCTTTCATTTTTATATATACTATTATCTTATCTTTTTATAAACCTTTCATGTATATATATACTATAAACACACCCTTTCTTTTTCATGTACACTATTATCTCATTTTCATATATACTATTATCTCATCCTTTCATAAACCTTTCCTTTGCATATATAATATTACCCCTTTTTTTCATAAAACGTATAATTTTCATATATAATATTATCTCATCCTTTCATTTTCATATATACTATTATCTTATCCTTTCATAAACCTTTCATTTTCAGATATAATATTACCTCTTTTTTTCATAAAACGTATAATTTTCATATACAATATTATCTCATCCTTTCATAAAATGTTCATTTTCATATATAATATTATCTCATCTTTTTATAGACCTTTCATTTTCATATATAATAGTATCTCATCCTTTCATAAACCATTCATTTTCATACATAATAGTACCCCATCCTTTCATTTTCATATATACTATTATCCCAATCTTTTCATAAACCTTTTATTTGTATATATAATATTATCTCGTCTTTTCATAAACCTTTCATTTTTATTCATAATATTATCTCGTCTTTTCATAAACCTTTCATTTTTATTCATAATATTATCTCGTCTTTTCATAAACCTTTCATTTTTATTTATAATATTATCTCGTCTTTTCATGGACCTTTAATTTTTATTCATAATATTATCTCGTCTTTTCATAAACCTTTCATTTTTATTCGTCATATTATCTCGTCTTTTCATAAACCTTTCATTTTTATTCATAATATTATCTCGTCTTTTCATAAACCTTTCATTTTTATTCATAATATTATCTCGTCTTTTCATAAACCTTTCATTTTTATTCATAATATTATCTCGTCTTTTCATAAACCTTTCATTTTTATTCATAATATTATCTCGTCTTTTCATAAGCCTTTCATTTTTATTCATAATATTATCTCGTCTTTTCATAAACCTTTCATTTTTATTCATAATATTATCACGTCTTTTCATAAATCTTTTATTTTTATTCATAATATTATCTCGTCTTTACATAAACCTTTCATTTTTATTCATAATATTATCTCGTCTTTTCATAAACCTTTCATTTTTATTCATAATATTATCTCGTCTTTTCATAAACCTTTCATTTTTATTTATAATATTATCTCGTCTTTTCATAAACCTTTCATTTTTATTCATAATATTATCTCGTCTTTTCATAAACCTTTCATTTTTATTCATAATATTATCTCGTCTTTTCATAAACCTTTCATTTTTATTCATAATATTATCTCGTCTTTTCATAAACCTTTCATTTTTATTCATAATATTATCTCGTCTTTTCATAAACCTTTCATTTTTATTCATAATATTATCTCGTCTTTTCATAAACCTTTCATTTTTATTCATAATATTATCTCGTCTTTTCATAAACCTTTCATTTTTATTCATAATATTATCTCGTCTTTTCATAAACCTTTCATTTTTATTCATAATATTATCTCGTCTTTTCATAAACCTTTCATTTTTATTTATAATATTATCTCGTTTTTTCCTAAACCTTTCATTTTTATTCATAATATTATCTCGTCTTTTCATAAACCTTTCATTTTTATTCATAATATTATCTCGTCTTTTCATAAACCTTTCATTTTTATTCATAATATTATCTCGTCTTTTCATAAACCTTTCATTTTTATTCATAATATTATCTCGTCTTTTCATAAACCTTTCATTTTTATTCATAATATTATCTCGTCTTTTCATAAACCTTTCATTTTTATTCATAATATAATCTCGTCTTTTCATAAACCTTTCATTTTTATTCATAATATTATCTCGTCTTTTCATAAACCTTTCATTTTTATTCATAATATTATCTCGTCTTTTCATAAACCTTTCATTTTTATTCATAATATTATCTCGTCTTTTCATAAACCTTTCATTTTTATTCATAATATAATCTCGTCTTTTCATAAACCTTTCATTTTTATTCATAATATTATCTCGTCTTTTCATAAACCTTTCATTTTTATTCATAATATTATCTCGTCTTTTCATAAACCTTTCATTTTTATTCATAATATTATCTCGTCTTTTCATAAACCTTTCATTTTTATTCATAATATAATCTCGTCTTTTCATAAACCTTTCATTTTTATTCATAATATTATCTCGTCTTTTCATAAACCTTTCATTTTTATTCATAATATTATCTTGTCTTTTCATAAACCTTTCATTTTTATTCATAATATTATCTTGTCTATTCATAAACCTTTCATTTTTATTCATAATATTATCTCGTCTTTTCATAAACCTTTCATTTTTATTCATAATATTATCTCGTCTTTTCATAAACCTTTCATTTTTATTGATAATATTATCTCGTCTTTTCATAAACCTTTCATTTTTATTCATAATATTATCTCGTCTTTTCATAAACCTTTCATTTTTATTGATAATATTATCTCGTCTTTTCATAAACCTTTCATTTTTATTCATAATATTATCTCGTCTTTTCATAAACCTTTCATTTTTATTCATAATATTATCTCGTCTTTTCATAAACCTTTCATTTTTATTCATAATATTATCTTGTCTATTCATAAACCTTTCATTTTTATTCATAATATTATCTCGTCTTTTCATAAACCTTTCATTTTTATTCATAATATTATCTCGTCTTTTCATAAACCTTTCATTTTTATTCATAATATTATCTTGTCTATTCATAAACCTTTCATTTTTATTCATAATATTATCTCGTCTTTTCATAAACCTTTCATTTTTATTCATAATATTATCTCGTCTTTTCATAAACCTTTCATTTTTATTCATAATATTATCTC
>OY744550.1:58443142-58483142 GCA_963556195.1 Sepiola atlantica
TCTCTCTCTCTCTTTCTCTCTCTCTCTCTATCTCCTGCCCCTGTCCACTGGGCAGCCGAGCAAGGCTATTCTTTACAGGAAGATAAACAGCTCGAATAAAATCGGCAGCCGAACTTTCTTACTATATTACTGTTGTGGGGTACAAATCACCCCTATTGAAGAACTAATGGAAGCAACCATCTATAATAAATACCATGGTTGCAAAGACTCAAAGAGAGCACACTCCTATCATGTGAGTGTCCACGTGTGGTATCTGTTCCGATGGATACTACACCCTATAGACCGGTGTTGTCTTGGCCTTCGGGGCATGATTCTGCCGGTCTATGGGTCTGTCCTGTGCAGTTCTAGGAGGTCCACCCTCCCAGGCTTTGCCTCTCCTCTTTGGGGAGGAGTAAGTTGATAACTTACTGCCTGAGGCGCCCCTACCGGGGAATGCCGACGGGGCTGTCCAGGCAATTTTTAATGGCTAAAGCGCTCACCTTCTCGGGCGCTGGCTTTTCAAATCCCACTTTCCGACCTTGTGTCACATACTCCTATAGTGGGTAGGTGTTAAATATCGAGCACACTCCTATCATGTGAGTGTCCACGTGTGGTATCTGTTCCGATGGATACTACACCCTATAGACCGGTGTTGTCTTGGCCTTCGGGGCATGATTCCGCCGGTCTATGGGTCTGTCCTGTGCAGTTCTAGGAGGTCCACCCTCCCAGGCTTTGCCTCTCCTCTTTGGGGAGGAGTAAGTTGATTGCTTACTGCCTGAGGCGCCCCTACCGGGGAATGCCGACGGGGCTGTCCAGGCAATTTTTAATGGCTAAAGCGCTCACGTTTTCGGGCGCTGGCTTTTCAAATCCCACTTTCCGACCTTGTGTCACATACTCCTATAGTGGGTAGGTGTTAAATATCGAGGACATTCCTATTCATGTGAGAGTCCTCGTACCACGTGTGGTATCTGATCCGATGGATACTACACCCTATAGACCGGTGTTGTCTTGGCCTTCGGGGCATGATTCCGCCGGTCTATGGGTCTGTCCTGTGCAGTTCTAGGAGGTCCACCCTCCCAGGCTTTGCCTCTCCTCTTTGGGGAGGAGTAAGTTTATAGCTTACTGCCTGAGGCGCCCCTACCGGGGAATGCCGACGGGGCTGTCCAGGCAATTTTTAATGGCTAAAGCGCTCACCTTCTCGGGCGCTGGCTTTTCAAATCCCACTTTCCGACCTTGTGTCACATACTCCTATAGTGGGTAGGTGTTAAATATTGAGGACATTCCTATTCATGTTTTACCGCATGGTAGGAATCCGGTCATCTCCTACCGCATTTAGTGGCGTTACTGTATTGCTATGAATAAATACATTGTATATTTTAACCTGTCACAATTTGTGGTTGTTATCTTTGTGACCCCTAGCACGGGTCTACAACAATTACTTACTTCACTGTGACACTGTCTTAACTTTCAGCAACCTACACCTAGCGGTGTAGGTCACAGAAATAAAAACATAGCGTTGTTGTTTCTAAAGTGTGTTGTCATTTGCGATAAGCAAGTTCCGCGCGAACGTTGAACACTGTAGGCAGCAATGACACTTCCCTCTGCTTGCCCGGGTAAGTGTATGTAAATTTCAATCACTGTCTGTGCCGATTGCCGACGGCTGTGTAGTCCTGAGCGTGTGTCTCGTGATTCTAGCCTGAATCTACGAACTGCGTTCGATCCCATGCGACCACCTACAACCGAAACTCCTGCACTGATGAGGATATGAACCCCGAAACGATATCGTCTGTAGGTAAAAAAAGCACTTTAATATTAAAAATTAAAAGACGAAAATTTTTAATCGTAAATAATTAAACGTAGTTTTTAATCGTGAACGCTCGAATATTTCATCATATATTTTTACCCATAAAGCTCACATTCGAAATTTTAAATGAGATGATTTATTTGTTTAAATAGCAAAAAAGAATTCTTTTATATATATTTTTATATTTTTATATTTCTGCATATATTAAAAAATTAATCTTACTTCTGTCACCCCTCCTCGATTATTTTAACATTTACCTCCTTTTTACATAGACCAATCAAAAAAGTGAATTTATCTTTTTAAGACGATCAATTTCTCTCATTATTTGGTTTTTTTGACGTGGTTGTCTATACATCTGAGGAGACCTAATTAAAGGGGTCGAAATAAGTTATTATGTGTACAACCTTAATGTGTGTATAGTTTTTCTTTTTATAATTCTGTTTTGCTCTGTTTAAATTACATTGAGCTCTGTTATTCAGATTCTCTACACAAAATTGAAATCTACACACTATATATATATATATATATATATATATATATATATATATATATATATATATATATATATATATATATATATAAATGAAGTAATAAAATAATTTTTATGTATTTGTGTATATAATTTTATATATTTTCAAAGCGTAATTTTATTACCTGTAGTAGTATAACTGCGGTAATGGTCCTCTGAGGAGAAGGATTATCTTTGAAAACTCATGAGCTAAGGAGTTAAGGATACTTGGCTTGAACTGTGAATTCTAATAAAATTTGATTGACACCTTATTTTATTACTTCATTTTATATTATAATATTAATGCTCTATCCTCTATATTGAGCTTCAGTGTTTATCCGGATGTTTCACTAATTATAAGATATTAGTTGACGCTTATATCTTTTGTTGGATTGCTTCATATATATACATATATATATATATATATATATATATATATATGTATATATATATATATATATATATATATATATAGAGAGAGAGAGAGAGAGAGAGATTGAGATATATATATATATATATATTTAATGTTAAATAAAGTCAAATGTTTTGCTTTAACTTTAGTTATATCCTAATAAAACAAAAAAATTATCTAACCTCAATTCTACAACAATAAAAAAAAAGTAAAGCAATTCACATCTCTAAGATACCAGTGAATACTACAGGTGTAACGCTAGCTAGTTTTCATTTCGTTTGACGATCGTTTTCTTACAAAATATCATAGGAGTTCGTCTTACAGTCCATGCGAAGATTAGCTCATATATATCCAATGGAGATAGAGCGTTATGGTATCGGAAGCTGTTAATCTATAGAAAAAGGAGACAACGTCCATTTCTAATACATAAAACAACTTTGTTGATTCTTCTGCCTCTCAGATTTACACATTCAGAAATAAAACGAGTACTCTATTTTGTCTCAATAAATCACTTCGCTGTCGATTTGCAATTGCGGTTGTAAACGTGAAACTATCAAATTGATACTAAAATAAACTTCATAGTCTCTTCTTACACCTTCTGGTATTCTATAATTTTGGTTGATTTTAATTATGTGATTTTATGGTACTTCAGTGATTTGTGTTGGCGTAATGTATACAGTTATAACCAATGGAATCGACTACGTCGAATTCAAATTCTCTCAGATATATTGTTGCCATGTACTTAGTAATAATTTGAGATAAGCATGAACCAGCCATGTACCCAGCTTTGTCTGTTACATAGTAACCATTTGCTTCATAAAGAATTACCCCCCCCCCCCAAAAAAAAATGATCTTACTCTTTTAAAAATCAGATCTCGTTTCGTTGTCAGTCACCTTTAGTATGTGAACAAAAAGGAAAAAGGTTGGTATGTCCATAAGTATGGACGAAGACAAAAGTAAACGAAGTCCATTACTTTAATTCCCCATGAGTATTGATTTACTCCTCTCCAGGAGTTAGGCACGAGGCCAGTTTTTATCTTACTCCCACAAGTAAGATGTGACCCAAGGTCGGGTCGGGAAAGTGGGGTTTAAAAATTGCCTGGGCAGCCCCGTCGGCATTCCCCGGTAGGGGCGCCTCAGACAGTAAGCAATAAACTTACTCCTCCCCAAAGAGAGGAGGCGAAGCCTGGGAGGGTGGACCTCCTAGAACTGCACAGGACAGACCCATAGACCGGCGTAAATCAAGTCCCGAAAGCCAAGACAATACCAGTCTATGGGGTGCAGTATCCATCGGAACAGATACTACACTTTGATCTTAGACAAAAGGCCAAGAGAATGTTTGTACACCGGCAACGGTGTAAGGACGCGTCCATATGTGTATGTAAGTATGCGTGTCTGTACACCGGTGTAAAAGTCAGTTAACATGTAAGCAGTTATGTGTGGGTGTGTTATATCAAGTCCACGTGTATGAGGCAGTAGCCATTTTGTCTTCTTGTCTTCTTGTCGAAGTCTAACCCAGGGCCAAAGGCCCGGGAAAATGTATGTTGTGTCCCTATAGAGGGGGACGTGTGTTTGGCTGTGCCAAAGAAGGAAAGAGAGAGAAGAGGCTGCTCGTGCCGCCAAATAAGAAGAGAAAGGACGGATGGAGCTCAAGTGTTTATATAGTTATGCTAGCCATTCGAGATTCACCTAAGAAAAGGCCACTGATTGGTCAAGCCAAGGAGGAAGTGAACCAATCAGCAGGCAGCTAAGAAGTCATTGATATTTAAACAATATGGCGGCTTGTAGAAAACTGCTGCAAATCTACAAAATTACCAAAATTAGAAAGCATTAGAAGCATTGAAATTACGGTAATTGTTGATCGGTATCATGCTAATTTTATTTATTTTATTTTATTGTTTTACAATTGCGATTCCCCACAAACAGACGATAACTTTTCATATACATTTTCGATTGCTTGTTTAAAATGAAAAAAAAAATAATACCAATTCTATCGTCTCACGGCACAACACTATTCAAAAACTTTGCAGTTTTGTTTTACATATTCTAGAAAGCACATCCATGTCTTCTCTGAAAAAGATATCAATTTGCATTTTGTAGATGGACAAACATTCTTTTTCTCTTTGTTTACATTTATTACTTCTTCAATGGAGGCAGCCATCTTGATGTATAACACATGCTCCGATAATTCGTATATGTTATATTTTGTATATATTATATTTTGTATATATTATATTTTGTATATATTATATTTTGTATATGTTATATCTTGTATATGTTATATTTTGTATATGTTATATTATTGTATATATCATATTTTGTATATGTTATATTTTGTATATATCATATTTTGTATATGTTATATTTTGTATATGTTATATTTTGTATATAACATATTTTGTATATGTTATATTTTGTATGTTATATTTTGTATATGTTATATTTTGTATATATTATATTTTGTATATATTATATTTTGTATATATTATATTTTGTATATGTTATATCTTGTATATATTATATTTTGTATATGTTATATCTTGTATATATTATATTTTGTATATGTTATATTATTGTATATATCATATTTTGTATATGTTATATTTTGTATATGTTATATTTTGTATGTTATATTTTGTATACGTTATATTTTGTATATGTTATATTTTGTATATGTTATATTTTGTATATGTTATATTTTGTATATGTTATATTTTGTATATGTTATATTTTGTATACGTTATATTTTGTATACGTTATATTTTGTATATGTTATATTTTGTATATGTTATATTTTGTATACGTTATATTTTGTATACGTTATATTTTGTATATGTTATATTTTGTATATGTTATATTTTGTATGTTATATTTTGTATACGTTATATTTTGTATATGTTATATTTTGTATACGTTATATTTTGTATATGTTATATTTTGGACAGAAAAGATCAAGTGTAGCATCAGAAAACGCCGGTCAGTGAAGGACATACCCTTCTAGACTAAGGTAATTTTTCTTTTTTCTCCCTATCCAGAATGACACTTTTGCGGGGGAGGAGGGAGCTGGAGCTCGTGTCTTACTCTACTCTTGTGGGGAGGCAAGTAAATAGATTTTTTATGGAAGTCGCTCCAGACAAGGCATGAAGCCACTTAATGTAAGGAGCTAAAAACATACTACTTCAAGGTCAAAAACTAACCAATGATAAGTGTTAGATAGATAGATTCCGAACCAGAAAACAACAATTCTTTCCCCTTTGGAAGAAACATCGCTCATGGAATGTGAGTACTTGTCGATTGACTGTTGGCTATTGAGAGAAAATTCTTGATAGTCACATTTAAAATTATCTGCTGCAATTAATATTTAACAGACATTGTACATTTTGCTCCTTTACATAACCATCTTCGTTAACTACAAGAAATATGATTAGTATAGTTTTTATTTCAACTTTATATACAAATACGTTGTTTATGGAGAGGGAAAGAGTGCTTCTTTACATAAAAATCCACAGTAACTACAAGAAATATGATTAGTATAGTTTTTATTTCAACTTTATATACAGGTACATTGTTTATGGAGAGGGAAAGAGTGCTTTTTTACATAAAAATCCTTAGTAACTACAAGAAATATGATTAGTATAGTTTCTATTTCAACTTTATATACAGGTACGTTGTTTATGGAGAGGGAAAGAGTGCTTTTTTACATAAAAATCCTTGGTAACTACAAGAAATATTATTAATATAGTTTTTATTTCAACTTTATATACAGACACATTGTTTATGGAGAGGGAAAGAGTGCTTCTTTACATAAAAATCCTCGGTAACTACAAGAAATATGATTAGTATAGTTTTTATTTCAACTTTATATACAGGTACGTTGTTCATGGAGAGGGAAAGAGTGCTTTTTTACATAAAAACCTTCGGTTACTACAAGAAATATGATTAATATAATTTTTATTTCAACTTTATATACAGGTACGTTGTTCATGGAGAGGGAAAGAGTGCTTCTTTACATTAAAACCTTCGGTTACTACAAGAAATATGATTAATATAGTTTTTATTTCAACTTTATATACAGGTACGTTGTTTATGGAGAGGGAAAGAGTGCTTCTTTACATAAAAACCCTCGGTTACTAAACTTTGGCAAGGCATAGTACCCGGGAGGCACCCTGCCAGGGATACGGTTAAGTACTGGAGCCGAACAGGGCAAAAAAAAATCCCTCAACGGCGCAGTAGTCTGTATGTCAGGCTGCGATGGCGGATGAAGGGTTGCAACCAGTGAGGGGGTTCGGTCGTCTCGGTCTCCGTGCCACTGAACATAAACCTGCCTGGCCAAGATGATGGGTCTGTTGTTTGTGCACCAACTTATCCATGTTAAACAAATCTACGCACAGGCGTTTCTAGAGGCACCAGTAGTGGGAGAAGAGTTCAAAGGGAAAATGGAAGAAAGTCTGGCGGCGATCGGAAGAACGCGGTGGGGACAGGATTGTGATATCTGGAAGTCTTTAGTGTTCAACCGACACGTCCAGTGGCAGAGGTTTAGTTCAGTCGCTTCACTCTTGGATCCGGAGCAAGAGAGTGATTCAGCAGTGGCATCTGTGACTGAGCAGCCCTTTCTAGGATCCACTCTGCTCACCCTAAATAGGGAAGGGGCTAGAAAAGGTGCCCTTAAAATAGTTTGCTTCATCTTAACCTGCCTGGAAAACCGCTTTCAGGGGGTTTCATCTTAATTGCGGTCGAAACAATGAATTAAAATTAAAAATGGCATCATGGAATGTTCGTACCCTACTAGACTTAAACTTTTCAAGACCCGAAAGAAGAACCACTCTTGTTGCACGAGAGCTTCAGAGACTCAACATCGATATTGCAGCGCTTTCAGAAACCTGCCTGTCAGGTGAAGGGCATCTGCGTGAAGAAGGTGGTGGCTACACTATTTTCTGGAAGGGCTACGAACCTGACAAGCCGCAACTACACGGGGTTGCTTTCGCTATAAAGAAAACACTTTGATGCTGAGACTCAGTGAATTACCTGTCGGCATAAATGAACGCCTTATGACCCTTAGAGTACAAACAGGGGAAAGTTCCTATGCCACAGTAATCAGCGCATATGCTCCCACCCTTGGTGCCTATGAACAAACCAAGGAGACATTCTACCAAGACCTTGACATACTACTTTCTGCCATCCCGACTGAAAATAAAATCATTCTTCTAGGTGATTTTAATGCGAGAGTTTGTAGGGATTCTCAAATTTGGAGGGGAACCATTGGTAAAGAGGGCGTGAGTAAAATAAACCCGAATGGAACACTTCTACTTTCAAAGTGTGCTGAATACAATCTCATTGTCACTAACACGCTTTTCAGACAAAGAGACAAATACAAGACCACTTGGCAACACCCGCGATCAAAACATTGGCATCTTATAGACTATATTATTATTCGCGCACATGATAGAAGAGATGTTCTAATTACAAAAGCTGCCCCACTCACCGAGGACTCCTTGGTAACTACAAGAAATATGATTAGTATAGTTTTTATTTCAACTTTATATACAGGTATGTTGTTTATGGAGAGGGAAAGAGTGCTTCTTTACATAAAAACCTTCGGTTACTAAATTGCCTTAGTCTAGAAGGGTATCTCCTTCACTGACCACGGACAGAAAAGATCAAGTGTAGCATCAGAAAAGATACTACACTTTGGATGGTTAGAAATAAGGGTTCATAATACTTGGATCCGGGGTTCGAATCTGTACGATTATGTAATTCCATGATGACGAGTGTAGTGGGAAGAAGCTACTGGAATAGGAAGCTGTATTATATCGAGATATTAAAAAAAACAGCGATTTAGTGAAGACTGCTAGACCAACGAGTCAAATGAGCTGGAACAAAGGAAGCATGGAATAAATCAGACAATTTTGAAGAACACATGCTGTGGTGATACTGGCTAATTGATATGTATAATTAGCATATGGATCATGCATACATTTCTGGAGTGGGACTCTTATTAATATTAGCAGACTCTTTAGCCTGGCCTGAAGTAGTCCGTTGCCAGACAAGAAAATTTCTACCATAAAATAGATTCTAAGGGTCATATTCAATAGAATGGGTATCTGAAAATGCTCCAGAGTTTTGTGATGAAAGTCTTAATTTATGGTTGAGAAAAATAGAAATTAAACCGTATAAAACACCGCCATATCACCCTCAATCGAATGGATTGGTGGAAAGAATGACGGGACTAAAAGCATGTTCTCAGCAAAAAGAAAACATAGAAGTTTTTCTACCAAGGCTGCTTTTACCACACGCGAAAAGATTAGAAAGCCCATCGGCTTTAATGGGAAGACAAATTAGAGCTCCATTAACTATGTCGTATTCTACAAATGAAAAAATCTGGTACAAAAAAACAAAGAATCAAATCCAGAAAGGACAGAATTTATCGTGCAAAACGGCCACAATACAGCTATAATAAAAAGAGAAAACGGAAACAGTGTGTTGACCCATGCAGATAAAATATGGGTGAATATGAAGAGCAAAATGAACAAGTCGCTACGACTCCTTCCGTTATTGAGTTATTAGAACAGCCTGAACAGAATGAAACAATGCGAGATCAAGCAGGGCAAAATGAGGATTCAGATTAAGAGTCGGATTCGGATCAAAGTATTCATACGCCCCTGTTTACAGTTTAGTGCAAGATAGGTCGAGATCTCCCAGAAGATGAAACAATGCAAGATCAAGCAGGGCAAAATGAGGATTCAGAGTCAGAGTCGGATTCGGATCAAAGTATTCATACGCCCCTGTTTACAGTTTAGTGCAAGATAGGTCGAGATCTCCCAGAAGATGAAACAATGCAAGATCAAGCAGGGCAAAATGAGGATTCAGAGTCAGAGTCGGATTCGGATCAAAGTATTCATACGCCCCTGTTTACAGTTTAGTGCAAGATAGGTCGAGATCTCCCAGAAGATGAAACAATGCAAGATCAAGCAGGGCAAAATGAGGATTCAGAGTCAGAGTCGGATTCGGATCAAAGTATTCATACGCCCCTGTTTACAGTTTAGTGCAAGATAGGTCAAGATCTCCCAGAAGATGAAACAATGCAAGATCAAGCAGGGCAAAATGAGGATTCAGATTCAGAGTCGGATTCGGATCAAAGTATTCATACGCCCCTGTTTACAGTTTAGTGCAAGATAGGTCGAGATCTCCCAGAAGATGAAACAATGCAAGATCAAGCAGGGCAAAATGAGGATTCAGAGTCAGAGTCGGATTCGGATCAAAGTATTCATACGCCCCTGTTTACGGTTTAGTGCAAGATAGGTCGAGATCTCCCAGAAGATGAAACAATGCAAGATCAAGCAGGGCAAAATGAGGATTCAGAGTCAGAGTCGGATTCGGATCAAAGTATTCATACGCCCCTGTTTACAGTTTAGTGCAAGATAGGTCGAGATCTCCCAGAAGATGAAACAATGCAAGATCAAGCAGGTCAAAATTAGGATTCTAAGTCGGATTCGGATCAAAGTATTCATACGCCCCTGTTTACAGTTTAGTGCAAGATAGGTCGAGATCTCCCAGAAGATGAAACAATGCAAGATCAAGCAGGGCAAAATGAGGATTCAGAGTCAGAGTTGGATTCGGATCAAAGTATTCATACGCCCCTGTTTACAGTTTAGTGCAAGATAGGTCGAGATCTCCCAGAAGATGAAACAATGCGAGATCAAGCAGGCCAAAATGAGGATTCAGAGTCGGATTCGGATCAAAGTATTCATACGCCCCTGTTTACAGTTTAGTGCAAGATAGGTCGAGATCTCCCAGAAGATGAAACAATGCAAGATCAAGCAGGGCAAAATGAGGATTCAGAGTCAGAGTCGGATTCGGATCAAAGTATTCATACGCCCCTGTTTACAGTTTAGTGCAAGATAGGTCGAGATCTCCCAGAAGATGAAACAATGCAAGATCAAGCAGGTCAAAATTAGGATTCTAAGTCGGATTCGGATCAAAGTATTCATACGCCCCTGTTTACAGTTTAGTGCAAGATAGGTCGAGATCTCCCAGAAGATGAAACAATGCAAGATCAAGCAGGGCAAAATGAGGATTCAGAGTCAGAGTCGGATTCGGATCAAAGTATTCATACGCCTCTGTTTACAGTTTAGTGCAAGATAGGTCGAGATCTCCCAGAAGATGAAACAATGCAAGATCAAGCAGGGCAAAATGAGGATTCTAAGTCGGATTCGGATCAAAGTATTCATACGCCCCTGTTTACAGTTTAGTGCAAGATAGGTCGAGATATCCCAGAAGATGAAACAATGCGAGATCAAGCAGGTCAAAATGAGGATTCTAAGTCGGATTCGGATCAAAGTATTCATACGCCCCTGTTTACAGTTTAGTGCAAGATAGGTCGAGATATCCCAGAAGATGAAACAATGCAAGATCAAGCAGGGCAAAATGAGGAGTCAGAGTCAGAGTCGGATTCGGATCAAAGTATTCATACGCCCCTGTTTACAGTTTAGTGCAAGATAGGTCGAGATCTCCCAGAAGATGAAACAATGCAAGATCAAGCAGGGCAAAATGAGGAGTCAGAGTCAGAGTCGGATTCGGATCAAAGTATTCATACGCCCCTGTTTACAGTTTAGTGCAAGATAGGTCGAGATCTCCCAGAAGATGAAACAATGCAAGATCAAGCAGGGCAAAATGAGGAGTCAGAGTCAGAGTCGGATTCGGATCAAAGTATTCATACGCCCCTGTTTACAGTTTAGTGCAAGATAGGTCGAGATCTCCCAGAAGATGAAACAATGCAAGATCAAGCAGGGCAAAATGAGGAGTCAGAGTCAGAGTCGGATTCGGATCAAAGTATTCATACGCCCCTGTTTACAGTTTAGTGCAAGATAGGTCGAGATCTCCCAGAAGATGAAACAATGCAAGATCAAGCAGGGCAAAATGAGGAGTCAGAGTCAGAGTCGGATTCGGATCAAAGTATTCATACGCCCCTGTTTACAGTTTAGTGCAAGATAGGTCGAGATCTCCCAGAAGATGAAACAATGCGAGATCAAGCATGGCAAAATGAGGATTCTAAGTCGGATTCGGATCAAAGTATTCATACGCCCCTGTTTACAGTTTAGTGCAAGATAGGTCGAGATATCCCAGAAGATGAAACAATGCAAGATCAAGCAGGGCAAAATGAGGATTCTAAGTCGGATCGGGATCAAAGTATTCATACGCCCCTGTTTACAGTTTAGTGCAAGATAGGTCGAGATATCCCAGAAGATGAAACAATGCAAGATCAAGCAGGGCAAAATGAGGATTCTAAGTCGGATTCGGATCAAAGTATTCATACGCCCCTGTTTACAGTTTAGTGCAAGATAGGTCAAGATATCCCAGAAGATGAAACAATGCAAGATCAAGCAGGGCAAAATGAGGAGTCAGAGTCAGAGTCGGATTCGGATCAAAGTATTCATACGCCCCTGTTTACAGTTTAGTGCAAGATAGGTCGAGATCTCCCAGAAGATGAAACAATGCGAGATCAAGCATGGCAAAATGAGGATTCTAAGTCGGATTCGGATCAAAGTATTCATACGCCCCTGTTTACAGTTTAGTGCAAGATAGGTCGAGATATCCCAGAAGATGAAACAATGCAAGATCAAGCAGGGCAAAATGAGGATTCTAAGTCGGATTCGGATCAAAGTATTCATACGCCCCTGTTTACAGTTTAGTGCAAGATATGTCGAGATCTCCCAGAAGATAAAACAATGCAAGATCAAGCAGGTCAAAATGAGGATTCTAAGTCGGATTCGGATCAAAGTATTCATACGCCCCTGTTTACAGTTTAGTGCAAGATAGGTCGAGATATCCCAGAAGATGAAACAATGCAAGATCAAGCAGGGCAAAATGAGGAGTCAGAGTCAGAGTCGGATTCGGATCAAAGTATTCATACGCCCCTGTTTACAGTTTAGTGCAAGATAGGTCGAGATCTCCCAGAAGATGAAACAATGCGAGATCAAGCATGGCAAAATGAGGATTCTAAGTCGGATTCGGATCAAAGTATTCATACGCCCCTGTTTACAGTTTAGAGCAAGATAGGTCGAGATCTCCCAGAAGATGAAACAATGCAAGATCAAGCAGGTCAAAATTAGGATTCTAAGTCGGATTCGGATCAAAGTATTCATACGCCCCTGTTTACAGTTTAGTGCAAGATAGGTCGAGATATCCCAGAAGATGAAACAATGCAAGATCAAGCAGGGCAAAATGAGGAGTCAGAGTCAGAGTCGGATTCGGATCAAAGTATTCATACGCCCCTGTTTACAGTTTAGTGCAAGATAGGTCGAGATCTCCCAGAAGATGAAACAATGCGAGATCAAGCATGGCAAAATGAGGATTCTAAGTCGGATTCGGATCAAAGTATTCATACGCCCCTGTTTACAGTTTAGTGCAAGATAGGTCGAGATATCCCAGAAGATGAAACAATGCAAGATCAAGCCGGGCAAAATTAGGATTCTAAGTCGGATCGGGATCAAAGTATTCATACGCCCCTGTTTACAGTTTAGTGCAAGATAGGTCGAGATATCCCAGAAGATGAAACAATGCAAGATCAAGCAGGGCAAAATGAGGATTCTAAGTCGGATTCGGATCAAAGTATTCATACGCCCCTGTTTACAGTTTAGTGCAAGATAGGTCGAGATATCCCAGAAGATGAAACAATGCAAGATCAAGCAGGGCAAAATGAGGAGTCAGAGTCAGAGTCGGATTCGGATCAAAGTATTCATACGCCCCTGTTTACAGTTTAGTGCATAATAGGTCGAGATCTCCCAGAAGATGAAACAATGCAAGATCAAACAGGTCAAAATTAGGATTCTAAGTCGGATTCGGATCAAAGTATTCATACGCCCCTGTTTACAGTTTAGTGCAAGATAGGTCGAGATCTCCCAGAAGATGAAACAATGCAAGATCAAGCAGGTCAAAATTAGGATTCTAAGTCGGATTCGGATCAAAGTATTCATACGCCCCTGTTTACAGTTTAGTGCAAGATATGTCGAGATCTCCCAGAAGATGAAACAATGCGAGATCAAGCAGGGCAAAATGAGGAGTCAGAGTCAGAGTCGGATTCGGATCAAAGTATTCATACGCCCCTGTTTACAGTTTAGTGCAAGATAGGTCGAGATCTCCCAGAAGATGAAACAATGCAAGATCAAGCAGGGCAAAATGAGGAGTCAGAGTCAGAGTCGGATTCGGATCAAAGTATTCATACGCCCCTGTTTACAGTTTAGTGCAAGATAGGTCGAGATCTCCCAGAAGATGAAACAATGCAAGATCAAGCAGGGCAAAATGAGGATTCAGAGTCAGAGTCGGATTCGGATCAAAGTATTCATACGCCCCTGTTTACAGTTTAGTGCAAGATAGGTCGAGATCTCCCAGAAGATGAAACAATGCAAGATCAAGCAGGTCAAAATGAGGAGTCAGAGTCAGAGTCGGATTCGGATCAAAGTATTCATACGCCCCTGTTTACAGTTTAGTGCAAGATAGGTCGAGATCTCCCAGAAAATGAAACAATGCAAGATCAAGCAGGGCAAAATGAGGATTCAGAGTCAGAGTCGGATTCGGATCAAAGTATTCATACGCCCCTGTTTACACTTTAGTGCAAGATAGGTCGAGATCTCCCAGAAGATGAAACAATGCAAGATCAAGCAGGGCAAAATGAGGATTCAGAGTCAGAGTCGGATTCGGATCAAAGTATTCATACGCCCCTGTTTACAGTTTAGTGCAAGATAGGTCGAGATCTCCCAGAAAATGAAACAATGCAAGATCAAGCAGGGCAAAATGAGGAGTCAGAGTCAGAGTCAGATTCGGATCAAAGTATTCATACGCCCCTGTTTACAGTTTAGTGCAAGATAGGTCGAGATCTCCCAGAAGATGAAACAATGCAAGATCAAGCAGGTCAAAATTAGGATTCTAAGTCGGAATCGGATCAAAGTATTCATACGCCCCTGTTTACAGTTTAGTGCAAGATAGGTCGAGATATCCCAGAAGATGAAACAATGCAAGATCAAGCAGGGCAAAATTAGGATTCAGAGTCAGAGTCGGATTCGGATCAAAGTATTCATACGCCCCTGTTTACACTTTAGTGCAAGATAGGTCGAGATCTCCCAGAAGATGAAACAATGCAAGATCAAGCAGGTCAAAATTAGGATTCTAAGTCGGATTCGGATCAAAGTATTCATACGCCCCTGTTTACAGTTTAGTGCAAGATAGGTCGAGATCTCCCAGAAGATGAAACAATGCAAGATCAAGCAGGTCAAAATTAGGATTCTAAGTCGGATTCGGATCAAAGTATTCATACGCCCCTGTTTACAGTTTAGTGCAAGATAGGTCGAGATCTCCCAGAAGATGAAACAATGCAAGATCAAGCAGGTCAAAATTAGGATTCTAAGTCGGATTCGGATCAAAGTATTCATACGCCCCTGTTTACAGTTTAGTGCATAATAGGTCGAGATCTCCCAGAAGATGAAACAATGCAAGATCAAACAGGGCAAAATTAGGATTCGAAGTCGGATTCGGATCAAAGTATTCATACGCCCCTGTTTACAGTTTAGTGCAAGATAGGTCGAGATATCCCAGAAGATGAAACAATGCAAGATCAAACAGGTCAAAATTAGGATTCTAAGTCGGATTCGGATCAAAGTATTCATACGCCCCTGTTTACAGTTTAGTGCAAGATAGGTCGATATCTCCCAGAAGATGAAACAATGCAAGATCAAGCAGGTCAAAATTAGGATTCTAAGTCGGATTCGGATCAAAGTATTCATACGCCCCTGTTTACAGTTTAGTGCAAGATAGGTCGATATCTCCCAGAAGATGAAACAATGCAAGATCAAGCAGGTCAAAATTAGGATTCTAAGTCGGATTCGGATCAAAGTATTCATACGCCCCTGTTTACAGTTTAGTGCAAGATAGGTCGAGATCTCCCAGAAGATGAAACAATGCAAGATCAAACAGGTCAAAATTAGGATTCTAAGTCGGATTCGGATCAAAGTATTCATACGCCCCTGTTTACAGTTTAGTGCAAGATAGGTCGAGATATCCCAGAAGATGAAACAATGCAAGATCAAACAGGTCAAAATTAGGATTCTAAGTCGGATTCGGATCAAAGTATTCATACGCCCCTGTTTACAGTTTAGTGCAAGATAGGTCGAGATCTCCCAGAAGATGAAACAATGCGAGATCAAGCAGGGCAAAATGAGGAGTCAGAGTCAGAGTCGGATTCGGATCAAAGTATTCATACGCCCCTGTTTACAGTTTAGTGCAAGATAGGTCGAGATCTCCCAGAAGATGAAACAATGCGAGATCAAGCAGGGCAAAATGAGGAGTCAGAGTCAGAGTCGGATTCGGATCAAAGTATTCATACGCCCCTGTTTACAGTTTAGTGCAAGATAGGTCGAGATCTCCCAGAAGATGAAACAATGCAAGATCAAGCAGGGCAAAATGAGGAGTCAGAGTCAGAGTCGGATTCGGATCAAAGTATTCATACGCCCCTGTTTACAGTTTAGTGCAAGATAGGTCGAGATCTCCCAGAAAATGAAACAAGGCAAGATCAAGCAGGGCAAAATGAGGAGTCAGAGTCAGAGTCGGATTCGGATCAAAGTATTCATACGCCCCTGTTTACAGTTTAGTGCAAGATAGGTCGAGATATCCCAGAAGATGAAACAATGCAAGATCAAGCAGGTCAAAATTAGGATTCTAAGTCGGAATCGGATCAAAGTATTCATACGCCCCTGTTTACAGTTTAGTGCAAGATAGGTCGAGATATCCCAGAAGATGAAACAATGCAAGATCAAGCAGGTCAAAATTAGGATTCAGAGTCAGAGTCGGATTCGGATCAAAGTATTCATACGCCCCTGTTTACACTTTAGTGCAAGATAGGTCGAGATCTCCCAGAAGATGAAACAATGCAAGATCAAGCAGGTCAAAATTAGGATTCTAAGTCGGATTCGGATCAAAGTATTCATACGCCCCTGTTTACAGTTTAGTGCAAGATAGGTCGAGATATCCCAGAAGATGAAACAATGCAAGATCAAGCAGGTCAAAATTAGGATTCTAAGTCGGATTCGGATCAAAGTATTCATACGCCCCTGTTTACAGTTTAGTGCAAGATAGGTCGAGATCTCCCAGAAGATGAAACAATGCAAGATCAAGCAGGTCAAAATTAGGATTCTAAGTCGGATTCGGATCAAAGTATTCATACGCCCCTGTTTACAGTTTAGTGCATAATAGGTCGAGATCTCCCAGAAGATGAAACAATGCAAGATCAAACAGGTCAAAATTAGGATTCTAAGTCGGATTCGGATCAAAGTATTCATACGCCCCTGTTTACAGTTTAGTGCAAGATAGGTCGAGATCTCCCAGAAGATGAAACAATGCGAGATCAAGCAGGGCAAAATGAGGAGTCAGAGTCAGAGTCGGATTCGGATCAAAGTATTCATACGCCCCTGTTTACAGTTTAGTGCAAGATAGGTCGAGATCTCCCAGAAGATGAAACAATGCAAGATCAAGCAGGGCAAAATGAGGAGTCAGAGTCAGAGTCGGATTCGGATCAAAGTATTCATACGCCCCTGTTTACAGTTTAGTGCAAGATAGGTCGAGATCTCCCAGAAGATGAAACAATGCAAGATCAAGCAGGGCAAAATGAGGATTCAGAGTCAGAGTCGGATTCGGATCAAAGTATTCATACGCCCCTGTTTACAGTTTAGTGCAAGATAGGTCGAGATCTCCCAGAAGATGAAACAATGCAAGATCAAGCAGGTCAAAATGAGGAGTCAGATTCAGAGTCGGATTCGGATCAAAGTATTCATACGCCCCTGTTTACAGTTTAGTGCAAGATAGGTCGAGATCTCCCAGAAGATGAAACCATGCGAGATCAAGCAGGGCAAAATGAGGAGTCAGAGTCAGAGTCGGATTCGGATCAAAGTATTCATACGCCCCTGTTTACAGTTTAGTGCAAGATAGGTCGAGATCTCCCAGAAGATGAAACAATGCAAGATCAAGCAGGTCAAAATGAGGATTCAGAGTCAGAGTCGGATTCGGATCAAAGTATTCATACGCCCCTGTTTACAGTTTAGTGCAAGATAGGTCGAGATCTCCCAGAAAATGAAACAAGGCAAGATCAAGCAGGGCAAAATGAGGATTCAGAGTCAGAGTCGGATTCGGATCAAAGTATTCATACGCCCCTGTTTACAGTTTAGTGCAAGATAGGTCGAGATCTCCCAGAAGATGAAACAATGCGAGATCAAGCAGGGCAAAATGAGGAGTCAGAGTTAGAGTCGGATTCGGATCAAAGTATTCATACGCCCCTGTTTACAGTTTAGTGCAAGATAGGTCGAGATATCCCAGAAGATGAAACAATGCAAGATCAAGCAGGTCAAAATTAGGATTCTAAGTCGGATTCGGATCAAAGTATTCATACGCCCCTGTTTACACTTTAGTGCAAGATAGGTCGAGATCTCCCAGAAGATGAAACAATGCAAGATCAAGCAGGTCAAAATTAGAATTCTAAGTCGGATTCGGATCAAAGTATTCATACGCCCCTGTTTACAGTTTAGTGCAAGATAGGTCGAGATCTCCCAGAAGATGAAACCATGCAAGATCAAGCAGGTCAAAATTAGGATTCTAAGTCGGATTCGGATCAAAGTATTCATACGCCCCTGTTTACAGTTTAGTGCATAATAGGTCGAGATCTCCCAGAAGATGAAACAATGCAAGATCAAACAGGTCAAAATTAGGATTCTAAGTCGGATTCGGATCAAAGTATTCATACGCCCCTGTTTACAGTTTAGTGCAAGATAGGTCGAGATCTCCCAGAAGATGAAACAATGCGAGATCAAGCAGGGCAAAATGAGGAGTCAGAGTCAGAGTCGGATTCGGATCAAAGTATTCATACGCCCCTGTTTACAGTTTAGTGCAAGATAGGTCGAGATCTCCCAGAAGATGAAACAATGCGAGATCAAGCAGGGCAAAATGAGGATTCAGAGTCAGAGTCGGATTCGGATCAAAGTATTCATACGCCCCTGTTTACAGTTTAGTGCAAGATAGGTCGAGATCTCCCAGAAGATGAAACAATGCGAGATCAAGCAGGGCAAAATGAGGAGTCAGAGTTAGAGTCGGATTCGGATCAAAGTATTCATACGCCCCTGTTTACAGTTTAGTGCAAGATAGGTCGAGATATCCCAGAAGATGAAACAATGCAAGATCAAGCAGGTCAAAATTAGGATTCTAAGTCGGATTCGGATCAAAGTATTCATACGCCCCTGTTTACACTTTAGTGCAAGATAGGTCGAGATCTCCCAGAAGATGAAACAATGCAAGATCAAGCAGGTCAAAATTAGGATTCTAAGTCGGATTCGGATCAAAGTATTCATACGCCCCTGTTTACAGTTTAGTGCAAGATAGGTCGAGATCTCCCAGAAGATGAAACAATGCAAGATCAAGCAGGTCAAAATTAGGATTCTAAGTCGGATTCGGATCAAAGTATTCATACGCCCCTGTTTACAGTTTAGTGCATAATAGGTCGAGATCTCCCAGAAGATGAAACAATGCAAGATCAAACAGGTCAAAATTAGGATTCTAAGTCGGATTCGGATCAAAGTATTCATACGCCCCTGTTTACAGTTTAGTGCAAGATAGGTCGAGATCTCCCAGAAGATGAAACAATGCAAGATCAAGCAGGTCAAAATTAGGATTCTAAGTCGGATTCGGATCAAAGTATTCATACGCCCCTGTTTACAGTTTAGTGCAAGATATGTCGAGATCAAAGTATTCATACGCCCCTGTTTACAGTTTAGTGCAAGATAGGTCGAGATCTCCCAGAAGATGAAACAATGCAAGATCAAGCAGGGCAAAATGAGGATTCAGAGTCAGAGTCGGATTCGGATCAAAGTATTCATACGCCCCTGTTTACAGTTTAGTGCAAGATAGGTCGAGATCTCCCAGAAGATGAAACAATGCAAGATCAAGCAGGTCAAAATGAGGAGTCAGAGTCAGAGTCGGATTCGGATCAAAGTATTCATACGCCCCTGTTTACAGTTTAGTGCAAGATAGGTCGAGATCTCCCAGAAAATGAAACAATGCAAGATCAAGCAGGGCAAAATGAGGATTCAGAGTCAGAGTCGGATTCGGATCAAAGTATTCATACGCCCCTGTTTACACTTTAGTGCAAGATAGGTCGAGATCTCCCAGAAGATGAAACAATGCAAGATCAAGCAGGGCAAAATGAGGATTCAGAGTCAGAGTCGGATTCGGATCAAAGTATTCATACGCCCCTGTTTACAGTTTAGTGCAAGATAGGTCGAGATCTCCCAGAAAATGAAACAATGCAAGATCAAGCAGGGCAAAATGAGGAGTCAGAGTCAGAGTCAGATTCGGATCAAAGTATTCATACGCCCCTGTTTACAGTTTAGTGCAAGATAGGTCGAGATCTCCCAGAAGATGAAACAATGCAAGATCAAGCAGGTCAAAATTAGGATTCTAAGTCGGAATCGGATCAAAGTATTCATACGCCCCTGTTTACAGTTTAGTGCAAGATAGGTCGAGATATCCCAGAAGATGAAACAATGCAAGATCAAGCAGGGCAAAATTAGGATTCAGAGTCAGAGTCGGATTCGGATCAAAGTATTCATACGCCCCTGTTTACACTTTAGTGCAAGATAGGTCGAGATCTCCCAGAAGATGAAACAATGCAAGATCAAGCAGGTCAAAATTAGGATTCTAAGTCGGATTCGGATCAAAGTATTCATACGCCCCTGTTTACAGTTTAGTGCAAGATAGGTCGAGATATCCCAGAAGATGAAACAATGCAAGATCAAGCAGGTCAAAATTAGGATTCTAAGTCGGATTCGGATCAAAGTATTCATACGCCCCTGTTTACACTTTAGTGCAAGATAGGTCGAGATCTCCCAGAAGATGAAACAATGCAAGATCAAGCAGGTCAAAATTAGAATTCTAAGTCGGATTCGGATCAAAGTATTCATACGCCCCTGTTTACAGTTTAGTGCAAGATAGGTCGAGATCTCCCAGAAGATGAAACCATGCAAGATCAAGCAGGTCAAAATTAGGATTCTAAGTCGGATTCGGATCAAAGTATTCATACGCCCCTGTTTACAGTTTAGTGCATAATAGGTCGAGATCTCCCAGAAGATGAAACAATGCAAGATCAAACAGGTCAAAATTAGGATTCTAAGTCGGATTCGGATCAAAGTATTCATACGCCCCTGTTTACAGTTTAGTGCAAGATAGGTCGAGATCTCCCAGAAGATGAAACAATGCGAGATCAAGCAGGGCAAAATGAGGAGTCAGAGTCAGAGTCGGATTCGGATCAAAGTATTCATACGCCCCTGTTTACAGTTTAGTGCAAGATAGGTCGAGATCTCCCAGAAGATGAAACAATGCAAGATCAAGCAGGTCAAAATGAGGATTCAGAGTCAGAGTCGGATTCGGATCAAAGTATTCATACGCCCCTGTTTACAGTTTAGTGCAAGATAGGTCGAGATCTCCCAGAAAATGAAACAAGGCAAGATCAAGCAGGGCAAAATGAGGAGTCAGAGTCAGAGTCGGATTCGGATCAAAGTATTCATACGCCCCTGTTTACAGTTTAGTGCAAGATAGGTCGAGATCTCCCAGAAGATGAAACAATGCGAGATCAAGCAGGGCAAAATGAGGAGTCAGAGTTAGAGTCGGATTCGGATCAAAGTATTCATACGCCCCTGTTTACAGTTTAGTGCAAGATAGGTCGAGATATCCCAGAAGATGAAACAATGCAAGATCAAGCAGGTCAAAATTAGGATTCTAAGTCGGATTCGGATCAAAGTATTCATACGCCCCTGTTTACACTTTAGTGCAAGATAGGTCGAGATCTCCCAGAAGATGAAACAATGCAAGATCAAGCAGGTCAAAATTAGGATTCTAAGTCGAATTCGGATCAAAGTATTCATACGCCCCTGTTTACAGTTTAGTGCAAGATAGGTCGAGATCTCCCAGAAGATGAAACAATGCAAGATCAAGCAGGTCAAAATTAGGATTCTAAGTCGGATTCGGATCAAAGTATTCATACGCCCCTGTTTACAGTTTAGTGCATAATAGGTCGAGATCTCCCAGAAGATGAAACAATGCAAGATCAAACAGGTCAAAATTAGGATTCTAAGTCGGATTCGGATCAAAGTATTCATACGCCCCTGTTTACAGTTTAGTGCAAGATAGGTCGAGATCTCCCAGAAGATGAAACAATGCAAGATCAAGCAGGTCAAAATTAGGATTCTAAGTCGGATTCGGATCAAAGTATTCATACGCCCCTGTTTACAGTTTAGTGCAAGATATGTCGAGATCTCCCAGAAGATGAAACAATGCGAGATCAAGCAGGGCAAAATGAGGAGTCAGAGTCAGAGTCGGATTCGGATCAAAGTATTCATACGCCCCTGTTTACAGTTTAGTGCAAGATAGGTCGAGATCTCCCAGAAGATGAAACAATGCAAGATCAAGCAGGGCAAAATGAGGAGTCAGAGTCAGAGTCGGATTCGGATCAAAGTATTCATACGCCCCTGTTTACAGTTTAGTGCAAGATAGGTCGAGATCTCCCAGAAGATGAAACAATGCAAGATCAAGCAGGGCAAAATGAGGATTCAGAGTCAGAGTCGGATTCGGATCAAAGTATTCATACGCCCCTGTTTACAGTTTAGTGCAAGATAGGTCGAGATCTCCCAGAAGATGAAACAATGCAAGATCAAGCAGGTCAAAATGAGGAGTCAGAGTCAGAGTCGGATTCGGATCAAAGTATTCATACGCCCCTGTTTACAGTTTAGTGCAAGATATGTCGAGATCTCCCAGAAAATGAAACAATGCAAGATCAAGCAGGGCAAAATGAGGATTCAGAGTCAGAGTTGGATTCGGATCAAAGTATTCATACGCCCCTGTTTACACTTTAGTGCAAGATAGGTCGAGATCTCCCAGAAGATGAAACAATGCAAGATCAAGCAGGGCAAAATGAGGATTCAGAGTCAGAGTCGGATTCGGATCAAAGTATTCATACGCCCCTGTTTACAGTTTAGTGCAAGATAGGTCGAGATCTCCCAGAAAATGAAACAATGCAAGATCAAGCAGGGCAAAATGAGGAGTCAGAGTCAGAGTCAGATTCGGATCAAAGTATTCATACGCCCCTGTTTACAGTTTAGTGCAAGATAGGTCGAGATCTCCCAGAAGATGAAACAATGCAAGATCAAGCAGGTCAAAATTAGGATTCTAAGTCGGAATCGGATCAAAGTATTCATACGCCCCTGTTTACAGTTTAGTGCAAGATAGGTCGAGATCTCCCAGAAGATGAAACAATGCAAGATCAAGCAGGGCAAAATTAGGATTCAGAGTCAGAGTCGGATTCGGATCAAAGTATTCATACGCCCCTGTTTACACTTTAGTGCAAGATAGGTCGAGATATCCCAGAAGATGAAACAATGCAAGATCAAGCAGGTCAAAATTAGGATTCTAAGTCGGATTCGGATCAAAGTATTCATACGCCCCTGTTTACAGTTTAGTGCAAGATAGGTCGAGATCTCCCAGAAGATGAAACAATGCAAGATCAAGCAGGTCAAAATTAGGATTCTAAGTCGGATTCGGATCAAAGTATTCATACGCCCCTGTTTACAGTTTAGTGCAAGATAGGTCGAGATCTCCCAGAAGATGAAACAATGCAAGATCAAGCAGGTCAAAATTAGGATTCTAAGTCGGATTCGGATCAAAGTATTCATACGCCCCTGTTTACAGTTTAGTGCATAATAGGTCGAGATCTCCCAGAAGATGAAACAATGCAAGATCAAACAGGGCAAAATTAGGATTCGAAGTCGGATTCGGATCAAAGTATTCATACGCCCCTGTTTACAGTTTAGTGCAAGATAGGTCGAGATATCCCAGAAGATGAAACAATGCAAGATCAAACAGGTCAAAATTAGGATTCTAAGTCGGATTCGGATCAAAGTATTCATACGCCCCTGTTTACAGTTTAGTGCAAGATAGGTCGATATCTCCCAGAAGATGAAACAATGCAAGATCAAGCAGGTCAAAATTAGGATTCTAAGTCGGATTCGGATCAAAGTATTCATACGCCCCTGTTTACAGTTTAGTGCAAGATAGGTCGATATCTCCCAGAAGATGAAACAATGCAAGATCAAGCAGGTCAAAATTAGGATTCTAAGTCGGATTCGGATCAAAGTATTCATACGCCCCTGTTTACAGTTTAGTGCAAGATAGGTCGAGATCTCCCAGAAGATGAAACAATGCAAGATCAAACAGGTCAAAATTAGGATTCTAAGTCGGATTCGGATCAAAGTATTCATACGCCCCTGTTTACAGTTTAGTGCAAGATAGGTCGAGATATCCCAGAAGATGAAACAATGCAAGATCAAACAGGTCAAAATTAGGATTCTAAGTCGGATTCGGATCAAAGTATTCATACGCCCCTGTTTACAGTTTAGTGCAAGATAGGTCGAGATCTCCCAGAAGATGAAACAATGCGAGATCAAGCAGGGCAAAATGAGGAGTCAGAGTCAGAGTCGGATTCGGATCAAAGTATTCATACGCCCCTGTTTACAGTTTAGTGCAAGATAGGTCAGGATCTCCCAGAAGATGAAACAATGCGAGATCAAGCAGGGCAAAATGAGGAGTCAGAGTCAGAGTCGGATTCGGATCAAAGTATTCATACGCCCCTGTTTACAGTTTAGTGCAAGATAGGTCGAGATCTCCCAGAAGATGAATCAATGCAAGATCAAGCAGGGCAAAATGAGGAGTCAGAGTCAGAGTCGGATTCGGATCAAAGTATTCATACGCCCCTGTTTACAGTTTAGTGCAAGATAGGTCGAGATCTCCCAGAAGATGAAACAATGCAAGATCAAGCAGGGCAAAATGAGGATTCAGAGTCAGAGTCGGATTCGGATCAAAGTATTCATACGCCCCTGTTTACAGTTTAGTGCAAGATAGGTCGAGATCTCCCAGAAAATGAAACAAGGCAAGATCAAGCAGGGCAAAATGAGGAGTCAGAGTCAGAGTCGGATTCGGATCAAAGTATTCATACGCCCCTGTTTACAGTTTAGTGCAAGATAGGTCGAGATCTCCCAGAAGATGAAACAATGCAAGATCAAGCAGGTCAAAATTAGGATTCTAAGTCGGAATCGGATCAAAGTATTCATACGCCCCTGTTTACAGTTTAGTGCAAGATAGGTCGAGATATCCCAGAAGATGAAACAATGCAAGATCAAACAGGGCAAAATTAGGATTCCAAGTCGGATTCGGATCAAAGTATTCATACGCCCCTGTTTACAGTTTAGTGCAAGATAGGTCGAGATATCCCAGAAGATGAAACAATGCAAGATCAAACAGGTCAAAATTAGGATTCTAAGTCGGATTCGGATCAAAGTATTCATACGCCCCTGTTTACAGTTTAGTGCAAGATAGGTCGATATCTCCCAGAAGATGAAACAATGCAAGATCAAGCAGGTCAAAATTAGGATTCTAAGTCGGATTCGGATCAAAGTATTCATACGCCCCTGTTTACAGTTTAGTGCAAGATAGGTCGATATCTCCCAGAAGATGAAACAATGCAAGATCAAGCAGGTCAAAATTAGGATTCTAAGTCGGATTCGGATCAAAGTATTCATACGCCCCTGTTTACAGTTTAGTGCAAGATAGGTCGAGATCTCCCAGAAGATGAAACAATGCAAGATCAAACAGGTCAAAATTAGGATTCTAAGTCGGATTCGGATCAAAGTATTCATACGCCCCTGTTTACAGTTTAGTGCAAGATAGGTCGAGATATCCCAGAAGATGAAACAATGCAAGATCAAACAGGTCAAAATTAGGATTCTAAGTCGGATTCGGATCAAAGTATTCATACGCCCCTGTTTACAGTTTAGTGCAAGATAGGTCGAGATCTCCCAGAAGATGAAACAATGCGAGATCAAGCAGGGCAAAATGAGGAGTCTAAGTCGGAGTCGGATCAAAGTATTCATACGCCCCTGTTTACAGTTTAGTGCAAGATAGGTCGAGATCTCCCAGAAGATGAAACAATGCAAGATCAAGCAGGTCAAAATTAGGATTCTAAGTCGGATTCGGATCAAAGTATTCATACGCCCCTGTTTACAGTTTAGTGCAAGATAGGTCAGGATATCCCAGAAGATGAAACAATGCAAGATCAAACAGGTCAAAATTAGGATTCTAAGTCGGATTCGGATCAAAGTATTCATACGCCCCTGTTTACAGTTTAGTGCAAGATAGGTCGATATCTCCCAGAAGATGAAACAATGCAAGATCAAGCAGGTCAAAATTAGGATTCTAAGTCGGATTCGGATCAAAGTATTCATACGCCCCTGTTTACAGTTTAGTGCAAGATAGGTCGATATCTCCCAGAAGATGAAACAATGCAAGATCAAGCAGGTCAAAATTAGGATTCTAAGTCGGATTCGGATCAAAGTATTCATACGCCCCTGTTTACAGTTTAGTGCAAGATAGGTCGAGATATCCCAGAAGATGAAACAATGCAAGATCAAACAGGTCAAAATTAGGATTCTAAGTCGGATTCGGATCAAAGTATTCATACGCCCCTGTTTACAGTTTAGTGCAAGATAGGTCGAGATCTCCCAGAAGATGAAACAATGCAAGATCAAACAGGTCAAAATTAGGATTCTAAGTCGGATTCGGATCAAAGTATTCATACGCCCCTGTTTACAGTTTAGTGCAAGATAGGTCGAGATATCCCAGAAGATGAAACAATGCAAGATCAAACAGGTCAAAATTAGGATTCTAAGTCGGATTCGGATCAAAGTATTCATACGCCCCTGTTTACAGTTTAGTGCAAGATAGGTCGAGATCTCCCAGAAGATGAAACAATGCGAGATCAAGCAGGGCAAAATGAGGAGTCTAAGTCGGAGTCGGATCAAAGTATTCATACGCCCCTGTTTACAGTTTAGTGCAAGATAGGTCGAGATCTCCCAGAAGATGAAACAATGCAAGATCAAGCAGGTCAAAATTAGGATTCTAAGTCGGATTCGGATCAAAGTATTCATACGCCCCTGTTTACAGTTTAGTGCAAGATAGGTCAGGATATCCCAGAAGATGAAACAATGCAAGATCAAACAGGTCAAAATTAGGATTCTAAGTCGGATTCGGATCAAAGTATTCATACGCCCCTGTTTACAGTTTAGTGCAAGATAGGTCGATATCTCCCAGAAGATGAAACAATGCAAGATCAAGCAGGTCAAAATTAGGATTCTAAGTCGGATTCGGATCAAAGTATTCATACGCCCCTGTTTACAGTTTAGTGCAAGATAGGTCGATATCTTCCAGAAGATGAAACAATGCAAGATCAAGCAGGTCAAAATTAGGATTCTAAGTCGGATTCCGATCAAAGTATTCATACGCCCCTGTTTACAGTTTAGTGCAAGATAGGTCGAGATATCCCAGAAGATGAAACAATGCAAGATCAAACAGGTCAAAATTAGGATTCTAAGTCGGATTCGGATCAAAGTATTCATACGCCCCTGTTTACAGTTTAGTGCAAGATAGGTCGAGATCTCCCAGAAGATGAAACAATGCAAGATCAAACAGGTCAAAATTAGGATTCTAAGTCGGATTCGGATCAAAGTATTCATACGCCCCTGTTTACAGTTTAGTGCAAGATAGGTCGAGATCTCCCAGAAGATGAAACAATGCGAGATCAAGCAGGGCAAAATGAGGAGTCAGAGTCAGAGTCGGATTCGGATCAAAGTATTCATACGCCCCTGTTTACAGTTTAGTGCAAGATAGGTCGAGATCTCCCAGAAGATGAAACAATGCGAGATCAAGCAGGGCAAAATGAGGAGTCAGAGTCAGAGTCGGATTCGGATCAAAGTATTCATACGCCCCTGTTTACAGTTTAGTGCAAGATAGGTCGAGATCTCCCAGAAGATGAAACAATGCAAGATCAAGCAGGGCAAAATGAGGAGTCAGAGTCAGAGTCGGATTCGGATCAAAGTATTCATACGCCCCTGTTTACAGTTTAGTGCAAGATAGGTCGAGATCTCCCAGAAGATGAAACAATGCAAGATCAAGCAGGGCAAAATGAGGAGTCAGAGTCAGAGTCGGATTCGGATCAAAGTATTCATACGCCCCTGTTTACAGTTTAGTGCAAGATAGGTCGAGATCTCCCAGAAGATGAAACAATGCAAGATCAAGCAGGTCAAAATTAGGATTCTAAGTCGGATTCGGATCAAAGTATTCATACGCCCCTGTTTACAGTTTAGTGCAAGATAGGTCGAGATCTCCCAGAAGATGAAACAATGCAAGATCAAGCAGGTCAAAATTAGGATTCTAAGTCGGATTTGGATCAAAGTATTCATACGCCCCTGTTTACAGTTTAGTGCATAATAGGTCGAGATCTCCCAGAAGATGAAACAATGCAAGATCAAACAGGGCAAAATTAGGATTCGAAGTCCGATTCGGATCAAAGTATTCATACGCCCCTGTTTACAGTTTAGTGCAAGATAGGTCGAGATATCCCAGAAGATGAAACAATGCAAGATCAAACAGGTCAAAATTAGGATTCTAAGTCGGATTCGGATCAAAGTATTCATACGCCCCTGTTTACAGTTTAGTGCAAGATAGGTCGATATCTCCCAGAAGATGAAACAATGCAAGATCAAGCAGGTCAAAATTAGGATTCTAAGTCGGATTCGGATCAAAGTATTCATACGCCCCTGTTTACAGTTTAGTGCAAGATAGGTCGATATCTCCCAGAAGATGAAACAATGCAAGATCAAGCAGGTCAAAATTAGGATTCTAAGTCGGATTCGGATCAAAGTATTCATACGCCCCTGTTTACAGTTTAGTGCAAGATAGGTCGAGATCTCCCAGAAGATGAAACAATGCAAGATCAAACAGGTCAAAATTAGGATTCTAAGTCGGATTCGGATCAAAGTATTCATACGCCCCTGTTTACAGTTTAGTGCAAGATAGGTCGAGATCTCCCAGAAGATGAAACAATGCAAGATCAAGCAGGTCAAAATTAGGATTCTAAGTCGGATTCGGATCAAAGTATTCATACGCCCCTGTTTACAGTTTAGTGCAAGATAGGTCGATATCACCCAGAAGATGAAACAATGCAAGATCAAACAGGTCAAAATTAGGATTCTAAGTCGGATTCGGATCAAAGTATTCATACGCCCCTGTTTACAGTTTAGTGCAAGATAGGTCGAGATCTCCCAGAAGATGAAACAATGCAAGATCAAGCAGGTCAAAATTAGGATTCTAAGTCGGATTCGGATCAAAGTATTCATACGCCCCTGTTTACAGTTTAGTGCAAGATAGGTCAGGATATCCCAGAAGATGAAACAATGCAAGATCAAACAGGTCAAAATTAGGATTCTAAGTCGGATTCGGATCAAAGTATTCATACGCCCCTGTTTACAGTTTAGTGCAAGATAGGTCGATATCTCCCAGAAGATGAAACAATGCAAGATCAAGCAGGTCAAAATTAGGATTCTAAGTCGGATTCGGATCAAAGTATTCATACGCCCCTGTTTACAGTTTAGTGCAAGATAGGTCGATATCTCCCAGAAGATGAAACAATGCAAGATCAAGCAGGTCAAAATTAGGATTCTAAGTCGGATTCGGATCAAAGTATTCATACGCCCCTGTTTACAGTTTAGTGCAAGATAGGTCGAGATATCCCAGAAGATGAAACAATGCAAGATCAAACAGGTCAAAATTAGGATTCTAAGTCGGATTCGGATCAAAGTATTCATACGCCCCTGTTTACAGTTTAGTGCAAGATAGGTCGAGATCTCCCAGAAGATGAAACAATGCAAGATCAAACAGGTCAAAATTAGGATTCTAAGTCGGATTCGGATCAAAGTATTCATACGCCCCTGTTTACAGTTTAGTGCAAGATAGGTCGAGATCTCCCAGAAGATGAAACAATGCGAGATCAAGCAGGGCAAAATGAGGAGTCAGAGTCAGAGTCGGATTCGGATCAAAGTATTCATACGCCCCTGTTTACAGTTTAGTGCAAGATAGGTCGAGATCTCCCAGAAGATGAAACAATGCGAGATCAAGCAGGGCAAAATGAGGAGTCAGAGTCAGAGTCGGATTCGGATCAAAGTATTCATACGCCCCTGTTTACAGTTTAGTGCAAGATAGGTCGAGATCTCCCAGAAGATGAAACAATGCAAGATCAAGCAGGGCAAAATGAGGAGTCAGAGTCAGAGTCGGATTCGGATCAAAGTATTCATACGCCCCTGTTTACAGTTTAGTGCAAGATAGGTCGAGATCTCCCAGAAGATGAAACAATGCAAGATCAAGCAGGTCAAAATTAGGATTCTAAGTCGGATTCGGATCAAAGTATTCATACGCCCCTGTTTACAGTTTAGTGCAAGATAGGTCGAGATCTCCCAGAAGATGAAACAATGCAAGATCAAGCAGGTCAAAATTAGGATTCTAAGTCGGATTCGGATCAAAGTATTCATACGCCCCTGTTTACAGTTTAGTGCATAATAGGTCGAGATCTCCCAGAAGATGAAACAATGCAAGATCAAACAGGGCAAAATTAGGATTCGAAGTCGGATTCGGATCAAAGTATTCATACGCCCCTGTTTACAGTTTAGTGCAAGATAGGTCGAGATATCCCAGAAGATGAAACAATGCAAGATCAAACAGGTCAAAATTAGGATTCTAAGTCGGATTCGGATCAAAGTATTCATACGCCCCTGTTTACAGTTTAGTGCAAGATAGGTCGATATCTCCCAGAAGATGAAACAATGCAAGATCAAGCAGGTCAAAATTAGGATTCTAAGTCGGATTCGGATCAAAGTATTCATACGCCCCTGTTTACAGTTTAGTGCAAGATAGGTCGATATCTCCCAGAAGATGAAACAATGCAAGATCAAGCAGGTCAAAATTAGGATTCTAAGTCGGATTCGGATCAAAGTATTCATACGCCCCTGTTTACAGTTTAGTGCAAGATAGGTCGAGATCTCCCAGAAGATGAAACAATGCAAGATCAAACAGGTCAAAATTAGGATTCTAAGTCGGATTCGGATCAAAGTATTCATACGCCCCTGTTTACAGTTTAGTGCAAGATAGGTCGAGATATCCCAGAAGATGAAACAATGCAAGATCAAACAGGTCAAAATTAGGATTCTAAGTCGGATTCGGATCAAAGTATTCATACGCCCCTGTTTACAGTTTAGTGCAAGATAGGTCGAGATCTCCCAGAAGATGAAACAATGCAAGATCAAGCAGGTCAAAATTAGGATTCTAAGTCGGATTCGGATCAAAGTATTCATACGCCCCTGTTTACAGTTTAGTGCAAGATAGGTCGATATCTCCCAGAAGATGAAACAATGCAAGATCAAACAGGTCAAAATTAGGATTCTAAGTCGGATTCGGATCAAAGTATTCATACGCCCCTGTTTACAGTTTAGTGCAAGATAGGTCGAGATCTCCCAGAAGATGAAATAATGCAAGATCAAGCAGGTCAAAATTAGGATTCTAAGTCGGATTCGGATCAAAGTATTCATATGCCCCTGTTTACAGTTTAGTGCAAGATAGGTCAGGATATCCCAGAAGATGAAACAATGCAAGATCAAACAGGTCAAAATTAGGATTCTAAGTCGGATTCGGATCAAAGTATTCATACGCCCCTGTTTACAGTTTAGTGCAAGATAGGTCGATATCTCCCAGAAGATGAAACAATGCAAGATCAAGCAGGTCAAAATTAGGATTCTAAGTCGGATTCGGATCAAAGTATTCATACGCCCCTGTTTACAGTTTAGTGCAAGATAGGTCGATATCTCCCAGAAGATGAAACAATGCAAGATCAAGCAGGTCAAAATTAGGATTCTAAGTCGGATTCGGATCAAAGTATTCATACGCCCCTGTTTACAGTTTAGTGCAAGATAGGTCGAGATATCCCAGAAGATGAAACAATGCAAGATCAAACAGGTCAAAATTAGGATTCTAAGTCGGATTCGGATCAAAGTATTCATACGCCCCTGTTTACAGTTTAGTGCAAGATAGGTCGAGATCTCCCAGAAGATGAAACAATGCAAGATCAAACAGGTCAAAATTAGGATTCTAAGTCGGATTCGGATCAAAGTATTCATACGCCCCTGTTTACAGTTTAGTGCAAGATAGGTCGAGATCTCCCAGAAGATGAAACAATGCGAGATCAAGCAGGGCAAAATGAGGAGTCAGAGTCAGAGTCGGATTCGGATCAAAGTATTCATACGCCCCTGTTTACAGTTTAGTGCAAGATAGGTCGAGATCTCCCAGAAGATGAAACAATGCAAGATCAAGCAGGTCAAAATTAGGATTCTAAGTCGGATTCGGATCAAAGTATTCATACGCCCCTGTTTACAGTTTAGTGCAAGATAGGTCGAGATCTCCCAGAAGATGAAACAATGCAAGATCAAACAGGTCAAAATTAGGATTCTAAGTCGGATTCGGATCAAAGTATTCATACGCCCCTGTTTACAGTTTAGTGCAAGATAGGTCGAGATATCCCAGAAGATGAAACAATGCAAGATCAAACAGGTCAAAATTAGGATTCTAAGTCGGATTCGGATCAAAGTATTCATACGCCCCTGTTTACAGTTTAGTGCAAGATAGGTCGAGATCTCCCAGAAGATGAAACAATGCAAGATCAAGCAGGTCAAAATTAGGATTCTAAGTCGGATTCGGATCAAAGTATTCATACGCCCCTGTTTACAGTTTAGTGCAAGATAGGTCGATATCTCCCAGAAGATGAAACAATGCAAGATCAAACAGGTCAAAATTAGGATTCTAAGTCGGATTCGGATCAAAGTATTCATACGCCCCTGTTTACAGTTTAGTGCAAGATAGGTCGAGATCTCCCAGAAGATGAAACAATGCAAGATCAAGCAGGTCAAAATTAGGATTCTAAGTCGGATTCGGATCAAAGTATTCATATGCCCCTGTTTACAGTTTAGTGCAAGATAGGTCAGGATATCCCAGAAGATGAAACAATGCAAGATCAAACAGGTCAAAATTAGGATTCTAAGTCGGATTCGGATCAAAGTATTCATACGCCCCTGTTTACAGTTTAGTGCAAGATAGGTCGATATCTCCCAGAAGATGAAACAATGCAAGATCAAGCAGGTCAAAATTAGGATTCTAAGTCGGATTCGGATCAAAGTATTCATACGCCCCTGTTTACAGTTTAGTGCAAGATAGGTCGATATCTCCCAGAAGATGAAACAATGCAAGATCAAGCAGGTCAAAATTAGGATTCTAAGTCGGATTCGGATCAAAGTATTCATACGCCCCTGTTTACAGTTTAGTGCAAGATAGGTCGAGATATCCCAGAAGATGAAACAATGCAAGATCAAACAGGTCAAAATTAGGATTCTAAGTCGGATTCGGATCAAAGTATTCATACGCCCCTGTTTACAGTTTAGTGCAAGATAGGTCGAGATCTCCCAGAAGATGAAACAATGCGAGATCAAGCAGGGCAAAATGAGGAGTCAGAGTCAGAGTCGGATTCGGATCAAAGTATTCATACGCCCCTGTTTACAGTTTAGTGCAAGATAGGTCGAGATCTCCCAGAAGATGAAACAATGCGAGATCAAGCAGGGCAAAATGAGGAGTCAGAGTCAGAGTCGGATTCGGATCAAAGTATTCATACGCCCCTGTTTACAGTTTAGTGCAAGATAGGTCGAGATCTCCCAGAAGATGAAACAATGCAAGATCAAGCAGGGCAAAATGAGGAGTCAGAGTCAGAGTCGGATTCGGATCAAAGTATTCATACGCCCCTGTTTACAGTTTAGTGCAAGATAGGTCGAGATCTCCCAGAAGATGAAACAATGCAAGATCAAGCAGGGCAAAATGAGGAGTCAGAGTCAGAGTCGGATTCGGATCAAAGTATTCATACGCCCCTGTTTACAGTTTAGTGCAAGATAGGTCGAGATCTCCCAGAAGATGAAACAATGCAAGATCAAGCAGGGCAAAATGAGGAGTCAGAGTCAGAGTCGGATTCGGATCAAAGTATTCATACGCCCCTGTTTACAGTTTAGTGCAAGATAGGTCGAGATCTCCCAGAAGATGAAACAATGCAAGATCAAGCAGGGCAAAATGAGGAGTCAGAGTCAGAGTCGGATTCGGATCAAAGTATTCATACGCCCCTGTTTACAGTTTAGTGCAAGATAGGTCGAGATCTCCCAGAAGATGAAACAATGCAAGATCAAGCAGGGCAAAATGAGGAGTCAGAGTCAGAGTCGGATTCGGATCAAAGTATTCATACGCCCCTGTTTACAGTTTAGTGCAAGATAGGTCGAGATCTCCCAGAAGATGAAACAATGCAAGATCAAGCAGGTCAAAATTAGGATTCTAAGTCGGATTCGGATCAAAGTATTCATACGCCCCTGTTTACAGTTTAGTGCAAGATAGGTCGAGATCTCCCAGAAGATGAAACAATGCAAGATCAAGCAGGCCAAAATGAGGATTCAGAGTCAGAGTCGGATTCGGATCAAAGTATTCATACGCCCCTGTTTACAGTTTAGTGCAAGATAGGTCGAGATCTCCCAGAGAAAAAAATAAGAGAGAAAAGAACAAAATAATATCGAAAATGGAACGATCATTAGAAGAAGTGCAAGATGCATTGGATTCGAAGTCGGATTCGGAGTCGGAGAGAGAGAGAGAGAGAGAGAGAGAGAGAGAGAGAGAGAAGAGCAAAGTAATATCGAAAATGAAACAATCATTAGAAGAAGTGCAAGATGCACTAGAGGCATAAAGCCTATACGTTTCAGGGAGATGTGGTGATACTGGCTAATTGATATGCATAATTAACATAAGTAGAAATAGATTACTATATAAGTCTCTCCTTAAGTATAGCCAGCAGTGAAAGTGCACTAGCGATTGATTAGGTAAATTTACAACTTCACAACATATACGATAATAGTGTTTATAGAAAAAGACTGAGACTAGCAACATAACGTCTGTGTACATATATTTTTTTGTTGGATTATAACTTATTCAGTGAGGATGCTAGATCTACATTGATGCCACTTCAGATGAGCACAACCTGGAAAATGCTGTTTTTGTCTTGGTGAAGGTAGCAAGTTAATCACCGCATAATCGAAGTGCACGAAACATCGTAAATCATTGTTTGATCACCTTGCAGATTGTTGCAGATTGGAGAAAGCTAAATTACTTCCTTTTCCTTTTTAACTGTTTCTTTCTTTCTTTTTTTCTCTCTCTCTCTCTCTGTCTCTTTCCTTCTCTCTCTCTTTCTCTCTTCATCTCTCTTTCTCTCTTTCTCTCTTTCTCTCTTTATCTCTCTCTTTCTCTTTCTCTCTCTGTCTCTTTCTCTTTCTCTTTCTCTTTCTCTTTCTCTTTCTTTTTCTCTTTCTCTTTCTCTCTCTCTCTTTCTCTCTCTCTTTCTCTCTCTCTTTCTCTTTCTCTCTCTCTCTCTTTCTCTCTCTCCTTCTCTCTCTCTTTCTCTCTCTGTCTCTCTCCCCCTCTCTCTCTCTCTCCCTCTCTCTCTTTCTCTCTGTACAGATTCTTAATAAATGAGGGTATGGTTACAGTCAGCTATTTGACTATTTGATATTATGGTTCAAAGGATAAATAATCCACTTAACCCAGCTAATCACCTAACCCTAACCCTAACCCTAACCCTAACCCAATGGAGACACATTTTTATAGGTTTTAGGGATGAAAAGCTGCCGCCAATCTAGATGAAAGGCTTTTTTACCGAGATGAAAGCTCACAAGTTTTATATGATTTTTACGTGCGAAAAAGCAAAAAAAAAAAAAAATCAATATCGAAACCTGCTCATCAGAAAATGCACAGTCAAAGATGAACTCGGTCAGAGGAGAATATAACTTCTCACTTTTAAAAGAAACTTTGATTCTCACTCAAGAGAAATTGGGAATTATACTTGAAGATAAGTGATGAAAGTTTAATTGGGAGTGACAGCTTTTTAAGAAAAGGAACAACAACCGTGTATATTAATTGAACAGTTTTACTTAGGCAAGTAACAAAGAATGATGTACAAAACAGTAAAAGGAGTTTTACAACTCTGGCATAAGCGGAGCAGTCTTAAAGATGAACTCGGTCAGAGTAGAATATAATGGCAACGTGGTAGTGTCTTAGCTACCTGGAAAATCCAAGAAGAGTCGGCATCAGGATCCGTCGTCCTCTGGTCGTCTCTGCCTCTGCCTCTGTGTGTGGCAAAGACATGCCAGATGGGGAACCGCAAATCAACGGAGTGAAAGTAAAAAAACGCTGATCCTGCGCCATTCCTTTGTGCTTTCTGAGCTAAATCTTCTTCGACTTCGCATGCAAACGCGGAGCCTTACTGCTCTCGATGTCAGGGGTAAAACCTGTAAAACTCCTGCAGGTTTATCAACGAGGAGACAATCCTGAGGCATCATCATCATCATCATCATCATCATCATCATCATCATCATCATCATCATCATCATCATCATCACCATCATCATCATCATCGTCGTCGTCGTCGTCGTTGTCATCGTCGTTGTCATCGTCGTTGTCATCGTCGTCGTCATCTGCATCATCATCGTCATCTGCATCTGCAGGAGGAAACATTTCGAAAGGTTGAGTCTCTCAACATCATCGCCCATTCCAGCTACAGTTGAATTGGGAGCGACAGCTTTTGAAGAAAAGGAACAACAACCGTGTATAATAATACACGTAACAAAGAGTGATGTACAAACAGTAAAATAGTAAATATACAGAACTAGAAGAACGCTCGTCCCAAAACCGGTAAAATGAATTCCACGCACAGAACATTTTTCAAACAATTTTGTGTCCCTCTTACGAAGATTAAAATCAATATATCATGATACTAAACTTTATGTCTAGAATCCTTATTCCAATTTTGGACAAATTCACTATGCGATTTTGATTCTAGAAAATTTCTCAAATTTAAGGCTTAAGCTTAACAGGTCTTAAGAAGAAATTGAAATTCAGGGAATCTTGCTTAATTTGTATTTAATGACTATGAATCAGAATTCAGGATTGACATTTGAAGGGCTCTCTAATGTTTGCAAATTTTTTGCGTAGAGAATGTAATAATTGGCCCCGTCACCCAAGAAATAAGGGGATGGCAGAAAGATTTGTAGATACATTTGTTGTCACATAGTGAGGACCGTGTTCGAATGGTAAAGTTTGAGTGACACTTTTAAGGGTCAGAGGTGACCCCAGACAGAAGTCGCAAAACCGCATGATTTCCGGGCGAGGATTTTCTGTCTCTTTTGGCTGCCGAGATTTCAAGCGGGAAAGACGTATCTAGCGTGTTGCCCCCAATAGATGGTAGCGCACACAGTGGGGCTGGGTCTAGTGAAAGTAACCCATCCATCTGATGTTTTCTGTAACTGTTCTTCTCTTTTTAAATAAAGATTTTTATAAATCAACATCGGCGTCCGTCGTATCCACAGACAAGCAAGAACCTGTGTGGCTGGGTGTAGCGAGACTAGCTATCCGTCTATCTGTCCATATCTCTCTCTCTCTCTCTTTATCTCTATCTCTCTCTCTTTATCTCTATCTCTCTCTTTCTCTCTCTCTCTCTCTCTCTCTCTTTATCTCTATCTCTCTATCTCTATCTCTCTCTATCTTTCTTTATCTCTCTCTCTCTCTCTATATATATATATATATATATAGCTCTCTATCTATCTCTTTATCACTCTCTCTTTCTTTCTCTCTCTCTCTCTTTATCTCTATCTCTCTCTTTCTCTCTCTCTTTATCCCTATCTCTCTATCTCTATCTCTCTCTATCTTTCTTTATCTCTCTCTCTCTCTTTATATATATATATAGCTCTCTATCTCTCTCTTTATCACTCTCTCTTTCTTTCTCTCTCTCTTTCTTTCTCTCTCTCTCTCTCTCTCATGTGTACGAAAGTGACCCGTCTCTCTGATGTGTTCTATGAATCTCTTTTTAAATAAACCTTTTTATACATCAATATCGGCGACCGAGTGGTTTTCTATCCACATAGAGGCAAGAACACAACAACAACAACAACAACATGGGTGTGTATAATGGTTTATACACGCACCTGTAAGTGAAAATATAACCCTAATCCGAGCCTCGATACAGGAATTTCTACAAGTGTATCGGGTAACACCAAACCCGAATGCAGTTTCTGGAATTACTCACACAGAACGTATGTCCGCAAAGAGATAAGGTCTGTCTTTGATAAAGTGCTGCCAAATAAAAGGAAAATTGAAAAAATATATATATAAAACCAGATCGGTTTATGATATAACATATATCATATTATAATACCATTTTTGGAACCAGAGAAAAAAGTATATTATTTTTTTAAAACTTTTTTTTTAACATTTTTTTTAACTTTCATTCGCCCAAAACAAGGCAATTGCGACTGACGTAAGGGGCTACTGTGAATTAGAGGCAGGCCATACCTACAGGGCCATCCTAAGTGGGGGAGTTGTGAAGCGAGATGTTTGTTCACATTACATTTAAACTTCGGCATGTTGGTACAGTCAGGGAAACACTGAGCAAGGAGGGAATTCCAAAGGCAAGCAGTGCAAGAAATGAAACTATTAGAATAGAAAGTTTTCTGGCATCTGGGGACCTCTACGGTGAAGGTATGAACGCCATACGTTTGCATGGTGGTCTCGTCAACTTCACAGGTGTGACACCCTAGTCGCGGTGCCAGATTGGGACTCCCACTCGTGTTGATCGTCGTTGTGGCAATAAAAAAAAAATATATATTCAAAATTCCTCTAGACCGGGATGGCGACGATGATGATGATGACGTCGCCGATCTTGTCATCTCGTCCAACTCCCACGTTGAAACTGTTTGTATCAGCGAGCGATCACTGGGCGAACAGCAACTGGTTGGCTCTGTGAGGGCAAAAGATCATTCAAAGCAGAACAAAAGGAAAAGAACAATGTTCAACAACTCAGTCGGGGTTTTTGTATAGAAGAGTAATTATTAATAAAATAAAAGAATTGATTTTACATTGGATTAATGTCTACCGTACTCGTAAAAGTTGCACGAATTCTTTACACAAGTAGTTGTTTAGTCACAAGTCAACAGGCGAAGGCGACGGTGGGGATTTCGTCCGGTGTTCTTTTCGTCGACGCATGCCATCTTGGCACGCACCAGAGTCCGTCCGACTGTCTCTGCCGACAATCCAACACTGACTGGCCCTCTCGTTGTCTCTACTCTTCTCTCTGCTCGTGCGTGAAAAACGCACATTCTTTTATTGAAGATGTCTATCGTTGTACACCCCCTTCTCTGCCATCTTTCTTCCTGTGTGTCTTCTTCTCTCAAGGAGGGTGGGAACACGTGCTTCACTCCCCCTTTCCCTAAAATAAATGGAATTTTCTTTCTAGCCTGGCGTTATCGCCAAAACAAACGCTTTCTCATTCTGTCACACAGCTGTAGATGATCGGTGACCGAGTTTGTGATTAACGATGACAGGCCCAATTAACTATCTGCCAAGTCAAAACAGCTCTCACAGAATCGTGAATCCAAAACATATCATTTACCCAAACAATAATATCCTCTTATTGATATTATTGGAATTAAATTTAAGATCATGGATTTTCATAATCTTTACTTCCCATCTGGAAACTGTTTCCTCGTCTCTGGTGGCAATCGGTTCTGACTGTAAAACACGACTTCACTAGACTGACTGACGCCTCGTTCCTGTTGTTTGCATAAGTTCGTTTCTACGTCAAATATATACTAGTTTTATATCTCCACTTCGTCTCGACGCAGGGCATAGCATCACCAGCAAGATGCATACTAGCGCGTCACCAGGGTACCCGATCCCCATGGGGCCCCAGATACTTTGTCACAAAGGGATGGGATTTTGCTGACTGACGGGGGGGGCACCAGAGCAGCAAGTTAGTCAGAACACATTCCATTGAAGTACTTGTAAAACAAGCACAGGGCGTGCAACGTCGCTATGATGGGACAGGGGCTGGAACTTGTTAGATAGTGTGGGACCTATTAGATTAGAGGCTCTTTTTTTGGGGGGTGGGGCCTGTCCAAGAGAGAGAGGCTAGTGGTTGGTGCACCAGCTCAGACGTGACAACAATACGCCATATATGAGCGGCTGGTGGCTTTGTAGAGATATAGGATACTAGCAGGTGTAATAGGTTTTCTAGCTCAGTAAAGGGAGCCTACTTTTCTTGCAACAGCGTTGGAAATTTTTTCTATGTTCCAATTCATGTGATTTGTGGAAGAACATTGGAAGAGCAGTGTTAGGGTTAAACGCGTCGGAAAGTTAGTATACCTTATTAAGAGTACTGATT